>JAWPHD010010181.1:77500-96259 GCA_037043455.1 Cyrtodaria siliqua | reverse complement strand
TCTTTGTTTTTGATTGACTGCGTTCTGTGAATACTACATTTTCTGTTCGTCTTTATACCTACTTTGACAAAGTGTCTACAGATTGGATATATCAAATTAGACTGTATATGATATAAACATCCCAAACTATAGAAATTTAGAACTAACTATATAAACGCAATTATTGACGTATATTGGTATGGATGGGGACGGGCGACGATAGCTTTGCTTCGCACTGGTGCTGTATATGGGAAACATAAACCATTTAAATGAAAGTTCTGAAAATATGGATTTGATTTTCGACGTATACCTTGCTACTGATAGTCTAGACAAAATCCATCATGTTTGGAGAGATTTAGCTAGTTTGACCCATGCATTATCTACACATCTAAGTTGTCCAGTCAACAGTCCTGCGTTTGGAAATGTGTATAGTAGTGCAGTGTTTGACACGATTGTTAACGGCAGTCAGGCAAGAAGTCAAGAGTTTGGAAATGTGTATAGTTGTGCAGTGTTAGACAAGATTGTTAACGGCAGTCAGGCAAGAAGTCAAGAGTTTGGAAATGTGTGTAGTAGTGCAGTGTTTGACAAGATTGTTAACGGCAGTCAGGCAAGACGTCAAGCGTTTGGAAATGTGTGTGTAGTGGTGCAGTGTTTGACAAGATTGTTAACGGCAATCAGGCAAGAGGTCAAGCGTTTGGAAATGTGTGTAATGGTGCAGTGTTCGACAGGATTGTTAACGGCAGTCAGGCAAGAAGTCAAGCGTATGGACATATGTGTGTAGTGGTGCAGTGTTTGACAAGAATGTTAACGGCAGTCAGGCAAGAAGTCAAGAGTTTGGACATAGTGTGTAGTGGTGGAGTGTTTGACACGATTGTTAACGGTAATCAGGCAAGAGGTCAAGCGTTTGGAAATGTGTGTAGTGGTGCAGTGTTTGACAAGATTGTTAACGGCAGTCAGGCCTGAAGTCAAGAGTTTGGAAATGTGTGGTGGTGCAGTGTTTGACAAGATTGTTAACGGCAATCAGGCACGAGGTCAAGCGTTTGGAAATGTGTGTAGTGGTTTAGTGTTTGACAAGATTGTTAACGGCAGTCAGGCAAGAGGTCAAGCGTTCGGAAATTCGTGTAGTGGGAGCAGTGTTTGACAAGATTGTTAACGGCAGTCAGGCAAGAGGTCAAGCGTTTGGAAATGTATGTAGTGGTGCAGTGTTTGACAAGATTGTTAACGGCAGTCAGGCAAGAAATCAAGAGTTTGGAAATGTGTGTACTGGTGCAGTGTTTGATAAAATTGTTAACGGCAGTCAGGCAAGAAGTCAAGTGTTTGCACATATGTGTGTAGTGGTGGAGTGTTTGACACGATTGTTAACGGTAATCAGGCAAGAGGTCAAGCGTTTGGAAATGTGTGTAGTGGTGCAGTGTTTGACAAGATTGTTAACGGCAGTCAGGCCTGAAGTCAAGAGTTTGGAAATGTGTGGTGGTGCAGTGTTTGACAAGATTGTTAACGGCAATCAGGCACGAGGTCAAGCGTTTGGAAATGTGTGTAGTGGTTTAGTGTTTGACAAGATTGTTAACGGCAGTCAGGCAAGAGGTCAAGCGTTTGGAAATTCGTGTAGTGGGAGCAGTGTTTGACAAGATTGTTAACGGCAGTCAGGCAAGAGGTCAAGCGTTTGGAAATGTATGTAGTGGTGCAGTGTTTGACAAGATTGTTAACGGCAGTCAGGCAAGAACTCAAGAGTTTGGAAATGTGTGTACTGGTGCAGTGTTTGATAAAATTGTTAACGGCAGTCAGGCAAGAGGTCAAGCGTTTGGAAATGTGTGCAGTGGTGTGGTATTTGACAATATGGTTAACGGTAGTAAGTCAAGAGGTCAAGCGTTTTCAAATGTGTGTAGTGGTGAAGTGTTTGACAATATTGTTAACGGCAGTAAGGCAAGAAGTCAGCAGTTTGGACATGTATGTAGTGGTGAAGTGTTTGACAAGAGTGTTAACGGCAGTCAGGCAAAAGGTCATGAGTTTGGAAATGTGTGTAGTGGTGCAGTGTTTAAGATTGTTAACGGCAGTAAGGCAGGAAGTCAAGAGTTTGGAAATGTGTGTAGTGGTGCAGTGTTTGACAAGATTGTTAACGGCAGTCAGGCAAGAGGTCAAGCGTTTGGAAATGTGTATAGTAGTGCAGTGTTTGACAAGATTGTTAACGGCAGTCAGGCAAGAAGTCAAGAGTTTGGAAATGTGTATAGTGGTGCAGTGTTTGACAAGATTGTTAACGGCAGTCAGGCAAGAGGTCAAACGTTTGGAAATGTGTGTAGTGGTGCAGTATTTGACAATATTGTTAACGGTAGTAAGGCAAGAACTCAAGCGTTTGGAAATGTGTGTAGTGGTGAAGTGTTTGACAAGATTGTTAACGGCAGTAAGGCAAGAAGTCAGGAGTTTGGACATGTAAGTATTGGTGCAGTGTTTGACAAGAGTGTTGACGACAGTCAGGCAAAAGGTCGTGAGTTTGGACATGTGTGTAGTGGTGCAGTGTTTAAGATTGTTAACGGCAGTAAGGCGGAAAGTCAAGAGTTTTGAAATGTGTGTAATAGTACAGTGTTTGCGTATAGTAGTGCAGTGATTGTTAACGGAAATCTTTCATGAAGTATATTTAAAATCAGGTTAAATGAGGCCCGACAAGAACAGCTAAGCCCTCTGATTGCACATGCATATCATTCAGAACGAATGAGTGATGTCATCTATTCGAATCGGTGATACCTCCTATTAGATTAACGAAATCAATAGACTATGTGAGATCGTCATTAATTCGAATGGGTGATATAAGTGGCATTAAAAAGGGGAACGGAGCCTTATGTATATACGAATGATAAATAGTTCATATAAAACAAATATTGTGTTACACCATAATGCAACTATTCAAAGGGAGATAACTTCAACGAATTTTCCCAATATGTTTCGTTTGCGGCCTTGTTTGACAAGATCGTTAACGACCGTCAGACAAGAAGTGAAGACTTTGGACGTGTGTGTAGTGGAGCAGTGTTTGAAAGATCGTTAACGGCGGTAATGCAAGAATTCAAGAGTTTGGACAAGTGTGTAGTGGTACAGTGTTTGACAAGATTGTTAACAGCAGTTAGGCAAGAAGTCAAGAGTTTGGACATGTGTGTAGTGGTGCAGTGTTTGATACTCAATATTGATAATCCGTTTTTTGCTCATATGGTTACTAACATTTATCCACCAGAGCTCACGTTGAATAAAGCCAACAGTTCGGATACATTAGCAGCATTTTTCGATCTTCATCTCTCGATTTCAAATGATTGTATTCATACTAAAATCTATGATAAGAGAGATGATTTCAATTTTAACATCGTTGACTAGCCACACCTGGATGGAGAAGTACCTCGAGCTACCTCATACGGAGTGTATATATCCCAGCTCATTTGATTTGCTAGAGCGTGTAATGATGTTATAGAATTCAATGATCGAAATCAAGTTATTACAAGTAAACTTCTTCAGCAGGGTTTTCGTTATCACAAACTACGTAGATCTTTCTCTAAATTCTACCGCCGTAACGAGGGCCAGCTGGAAAAGTACAACACCAACCTTAAGACATTTCTGGGACTAGGCATATCACAACCCTCATTTTATGGAGATGTGGTCTATAAACTTCGAAAGTTAAAGGGGTCTGACGGGTGTCCTGATCGCTTTACAAATTTAATCAGGAAGTTCGTCAGAAAAGGATATAACCCTTTGGTTTTACAGCGCACTGCATGTTTAGTGATTGACCCCTCTACAGTAAGTCACTACGCTTCACTTTTCACTTGTGCGATAACTGGACTACCTCTTGGGACTCTATAATTGTACCTACTGAAACCCCAACTAAGGGAGGTGAGTGCATGAGCTTTCGTCCCTTGGGTTTTCTGGTCGTACCCTAGATTGGTTTTCTCTTTAGCTGTAACTACTATGGTTGTTCAGTACGATTCTGGATACATCCTGAGATGTATTTTATTTTGTATGTGTTTCTTTAGTTAGTTTCTCAGAATGTGGACTTTATTGTTAGAGAATTCGTTTTGATGGGATGTAGTTTTGTTTACACTGTCTTGTCTATTTGGGCGTTGAAGACAGGATAATAGCGAGGACTGTGCGCATATAAAATCGATTCAAGCTAACCAGTAGGCCTTATTGCCTACTGACCGTTCCAAGTCGGTAACCCTGTCTTCACCACCCTTTCTGTTGTTTTTTTGTCTCTTTCATTGTATTTTCAAGTCCTTGTTTGCAGTACAGTGTGGATCTACGATGTCATTGCGCTCAGACGCAGTGGTTTCTATAGGACCCTATATCTCATTTCTGCCCATTTCTGCTCCAATTATGCCCTCTTCTACGTATATCGTACTCGTATATTTGCATCAAAAAGGTCCCACTCTGTCCTCTTCTACGTTTATGGTACTCGTATATTTACATCAAATGACATACTGAACATGTCTTCGCCTTGCCAACTGATAAACTAGCTCCGATTGTTGTTTGCCTTATACATTTAAACGATTTTAAAAATCGGATGTAGTGGTGCAGTGTTTGAAAGAATTGTTAACAGCATTAAGGCAAGAAGTCAAGAGTTTGGACATGTGTGTAGTGTTGCAGTGTTTGACAAGATTGATAACGGCAGGAAGTCAAGAGTTTGAACATATGAGCAGATTGTTAACTGCAGTAAGGCAAGAAGTCAAGAGTTTGGACATTTGTGTAGAGATGCAGTGTTTTGACAAAATTGTTAAAGGCAGTAAGACAAGGAGTAAAGAGTTTGTAGATGTGTGTAATAGTACAGTGTTTGCCAAGATTGTTAACGGAAGTAAGGCAAGAAGTCAAAAGTTTGGACACGTTTGTAGTTGTGCAGTGTTTGACAAGATTGTTAACTGCAGTAAGGCTTGAAGGCAAGCGTTTGGACATGTAGGTTGTTGTGCAGTGTGTGATAAGATTGTTAACGACAGAAAGGCAAGAAGTCAAGAGTTTGGACATGTGTGTAGTGGCGTAGTGCTTGACAAGATTTTTAACGGCAGTAAGAAAAGAAGTCAAGAGGTTGGACACGGGTGTAGTGGTGCAGTGTTTGACAAGATTGTTAACGGTAGTAAGGCAATAAGTCAAGAGTTTGGATATGTATTTTGTGGTGCAATGTTTGACGAGATTGTTAAAGGCAGTAAGGCAAGATGTCAAAGGTTTGGATAAGTGTGTAGTGGTGCAGTTTTTGACAAGATTGTTAACGGAAGCAAGGCAAGAAGTCAAAAGATTGGAGATGTGTGTAGTGATGCACTGTTTGACAAGATCGTTAACGGCGGTAAGGCGAGAATTAAGAGTTTGGACAAGTGTGTAGTGGTACAGTGTTTGACAAGATTGTTAACGGCAGTTAGGCAAGAAGTCAAGAGTTTGGACATGTATGTAGTGGTGCAGTGTTTGACAATTTTTTTAACGGCAGTCAGATAAGCAATCAGGGGTTTGTACATGTGTGTAGAAGGGCAGTGTTTGACAAGATTGTTAACGGCAGTAAGGTAAGAAGTCAAGAGTTTGAACATGTGTTTAGTGGTGCAGTGATTGACAAGATTGTTAACGGCGGTAACGCAAGAAGTCGAGAGTTTGGAATGATTGTAATGGTGCAGTGTTTCACAAGATTATTAACGGCAGTAAGGCAAGAAGTCAAGTGTTTGGAAATGTGTGTAGTGATGCAGTGTTTGATAAGTTTGATAACGCCAGTAAGGCAATAATTCCAGTGTTTAGACATGTGTGTAGTGGTGCAGTGTTTGACAAGGGTGTTAACGACAGTAAGGCAAGAAGTAATAATTTTGGACAAGTGTGTAGTGGTGCAGTGTTTGACAATATTGTTAACGACAGTAAGGCAAGAAGTCAATAATTTAGACATGTGTTAGTCGATCAATGTTTGACGGAAGATCGTTAACGGCAGTAAGGCAAGACGTCAAGAGCTTGGACATGTGTGTAGTGGTGCAGTGTTTGACAAGATTATTAACGGCAGTAAGGCAAGAAGTCAAGAGTTTGGACAAGTGTGTAGTGGTGCAGTGTTTGACAAGATTGTTAACGGCAATAAGACCAGAGGTCAAGTGTTTGGACGCGTGTGTAGTGGTGCTGTGTTTGACAAGATCGTTAACGGCGGTAAGGCAAGAATTCAAGAGCTTGGACATGTGTGTAGTGGCACAGTGTTTGACAATATTGCTATCGGTAGTAAGGCAAGACGTCAAGAGTTTGGACATATGTGTAGCGGTGTTGTGTTTGACAAGATTGTTAACGGCAGTAAGGCAAGAAATCAAGAGTTTGGACAAGTGTTAGTCATGCAGTGTTTAACAAGATCGTTAACGGCCGTCAGACAAGAAGTCAAGAGTTTGGACATATCTTAGTGATGCAGTGTTTGACAAGATCGTTAACGGCGGTCAGACAAGAACTCAAGAGTTTGGACAAGTGTGTAGTGGCGCAGTGTTTGACAATATTGCTATCGGTAGTAAGGCAAGACGTCAAGAGTTTGGGAATTTGTTAGTGATGTAATGTTTTCCAAGATCGTTAACGGCCGTCAGACAAGAAGTCATGAGTTCGTACAAGTGTATAGTTGTGCAGTGTTTGACAAGATTGTTAACGGCAATAAGACCAGAAGTCAAGTATTTGGACGCATGTGTGATGGAGCTGTGTTTGACAAGATCGTTAACGGCGGTAAGGTAAGAATTCAAGAGTTTGGACATGTGTGTAGTGGTGCAGTGTTTGACAAGATCGTTAACGGCTGTAAGGCAAGAAGTCTAGTGTTAGGACATGTGTGTAGTGGTGAAGTGTTTGACAACATCTTTAACGGCTGTAAGGCAAGAAGTCAAGAGTTTGGACATGTGTGTAGTGGTGCAGTATTTGACAAGATCGTTAACGGCTGTAAGCAAGAAGTCTATTGTTTGGACATGTGTGTAGTGGTGCAGTGTTTGATAAGATCGTTAACGGCAGTAAGACAAGAAGTCAAGAGTTTGGACGTGTGTGTAGTGGTGCAGTGTTTGACAATTTTTTTAACGGCAGTCAGATAAGCAATCAGGGGTTTGTACATGTGTGTAGAAGGGCAGTGTTTGACAAGATTGTTAACGGCAGTAAGGTAAGAAGTCAAGAGTTTGAACATGTGTTTAGTGGTGCAGTGATTGACAAGATTGTTAACGGCGGTAACGCAAGAAGTCGAGAGTTTGGAATGATTGTAATGGTGCAGTGTTTCACAAGATTATTAACGGCAGTAAGGCAAGAAGTCAAGTGTTTGGAAATGTGTGTAGTGATGCAGTGTTTGATAAGTTTGATAACGCCAGTAAGGCAATAATTCCAGTGTTTAGACATGTGTGTAGTGGTGCAGTGTTTGACAAGGGTGTTAACGACAGTAAGGCAAGAAGTAATAATTTTGGACAAGTGTGTAGTGGTGCAGTGTTTGACAATATTGTTAACGACAGTAAGGCAAGAAGTCAATAATTTAGACATGTGTTAGTCGATCAATGTTTGACGGAAGATCGTTAACGGCAGTAAGGCAAGACGTCAAGAGCTTGGACATGTGTGTAGTGGTACAGTGTTTGACAAGATTATTAACGGCAGTAAGGCAAGAAGTCAAGAGTTTGGACAAGTGTGTAGTGGTGCAGTGTTTGACAAGATTGTTAACGGCAATAAGACCAGAGGTCAAGTGTTGCTTGACCAGAGGTCAAGTGGTGCTGTGTTTGACAAGATCGTTAACGGCGGTAAGGCAAGAATTCAAGAGCTTGGACATGTGTGTAGTGGCACAGTGTTTGACAATATTGCTATCGGTAGTAAGGCAAGACGTCAAGAGTTTGGACATATGTGTGGCGGTGTTGTGTTTGACAAGATTGTTAACGGCAGTAAGGCAAGAAATCAAGAGTTTGGACAAGTGTTAGTCATGCAGTGTTTAACAAGATCGTTAACGGCCGTCAGACAAGAAGTCAAGAGTTTGGACATGTCTTAGTGATGCAGTGTTTGACAAGATCGTTAACGGCGGTCAGACAAGAACTCAAGAGTTTGGACAAGTGTGTAGTGGCGCAGTGTTTGACAATATTGCTATCGGTAGTAAGGCAAGACGTCAAGAGTTTGGGAATGTGTTAGTGATGTAATGTTTTCCAAGATCGTTAACGGCCGTCAGACAAGAAGTCATGAGTTCGTACAAGTGTATAGTTGTGCAGTGTTTGACAAGATTGTTAACGGCAATAAGACCAGAAGTCAAGTATTTGGACGCATGTGTGATGGAGCTGTGTTTGACAAGATCGTTAACGGCGGTAAGGTAAGAATTCAAGAGTTTGGACATGTGTGTAGTGGTGCAGTGTTTGACAAGATCGTTAACGGCTGTAAGGCAAGAAGTCTAGTGTTTGGACATGTGTGTAGTGGTGCAGTGTTTGACAATATCTTTAACGGCTGTAAGGCAAGAAGTCAAGAGTTTGGACATGTGTGTTGTGGTGCAGTATTTGACAAGATCGTTTACGGCTGTAAGCAAGAGGTCTATTGTTTGGACATGTGTGTAGTGGTGCAGTGTTTGATAAGATCGTTAACGGCAGTAAGACAAGAAGTCAAGAGTTTGGACGTGTGTGTAGTGGTGCAGTGTTTGACAAGATCGTTAACGGCAGAAAGACAAGAAGTCAAGATTTTGGCAATGTGTGTAGTGATGCAATGTTTGACAATATTGTTAACGGTAGTAAGGCAAGAAGTCAAGACTTATATTGCCTATTGATGATGCTGCCTTGTTGGTTAGAGATTAGATCATGGCGGGGATTTCTTTATTTACACTGTCCTGTTTTAATGGGATGACAGTAGGGTAAGTGTGAGGTTTGGTGCAACCTAGAACCGGTTTAAACCCCCAGTGGCCTACTTTGCCACTAACCGTTCCAAGGCGATAGCCCTATTGTCAACCCTTTTGTGTTTGTGATGTCGTTTGCATTTATTATTGCTTTTGCCTTCTTGTTTGTCTGTTTGCGTGTTTGTTTCTGTGTTTTGTGGTTTACTGTCCTCCTTGAATGCTACTTACCCTGTCCGATCTTTTTATATTTCTTTGTACATGTGTGTAGTGGTGCAATGTTCGATAAGATGGTTAACGGCAGTAAGGCAAGATGTCAAGCGTTTGGACATGTGTGTAATGGTGCAGTGTTTGACAAAGTCGTTAACGACAGAAACGCAAGAAGTCAAGAGTTTGTAAATGTGTGTAGTGGTGCAGTGTTTGACCAGATTGTTAACGGCAGTAAGGCAAGAAGTCAACAGTTTGGACCTGTGTTTAGTGGTGCAGAGTTTGACAAGATTGTTAACGGCAGTAAGGCAAGAAGACAAAAGTTTGGGAATGTGTGTAGTGGTGCAGTGTTTGACAAAATTGTTAACGGCAGTAATGCAAGAAGTCAAGAGTTTGAACATGTGTGTGTAGTGGTGCAGTGTTTGACAAGATTGTTAACGGCAATAAGGCAAGAAGTCAAGAGTTTGGACATGTGTGTAGTGTTGTAGTATTTGACAAGACTGTTAACTGCATGAAGATAAGAAGTCAAGAGTTTGTAAATGTAAATTAGATATAAAACGGGCTTTATGAGGCTGTTTGTGTAATTCAGGACATGCATTAAAATCAATCATTTAATGCACTCTATATTTCGGACTTTTTGAAGACAAATGCATTAGTATGGTTATACCTCGCACAATAAAAGCCATAGAACTGTCAAACTTCGTATAATCTCTACATGTAACAAGAAGGTCAATTTGATTGACCTTGACATTCGTAAATCCCAATTGCTTCGTTTAATATCTTAAGCGTGCGATCGTGCGTGCGTCCTTACGTATCCTGGAGTTATAAATTTAAGACAACACCATTTTAATGGATAATTTAAATACATTTTAATTACGGATTGGTTAGCAAGAAAATGGCAATACCTGAGCAAGAATAGTTGTTAGTTAGCTTTAGTTGTGTAACTATGTTTAGCCTTTTTTATATAGAAACATATATCTGGAAGAATTAAAACAAGTGCTGCAACGATGATTTCACATCCTGCGACTATAAACGTTATGTTGTAACTTCCTGTCATGTCGAATATCCAACCTGGAAATATATATAATTGTGTTAAAGTCGTATTTTTATTGCTTAATTTTTATATATGTAATTATATATTTGTGTGGTTCATATTTTATCAAATTACAGAATAAACATGTCGGTCAGTGCGTTGTTTATATTGTTTAAAATATAGATGATAACTACAAAACTATAACACTAGTAAATCAAATGTCACGACCACTATGGCCTTATATGGAAATACGCATTCCGGACAACTACATCGAACCCATACAATCTACACTCATCAAACGTCATGGGTACCTTGCCCTAGGTGAAAGGAACGAACCTATTGTTAATGGATCAGTAGGTCAAAGATCAAGGTCATCATGACCTTGTATGAAAATCGCATTCTGGATGATCAATACAAAACTACAACACTTAATCTCATGTAGCCCTATTGTCAACCATTATTTGTGTTTGTGACGTATTATGCCTTTATTCCTTATTAACATTGCCATTCATGTTTGTCGTTTTGCGTGTTTTTGGGTTTACTGTGTTCTGTGATAGCTGCATTTTTTGTTCGACTTTTATACTTATTTTTATAAGTACCTTGCCGTAGGTGAGAGGAGAATCCATGTTGTGTTTGGGATCAGTCAGTCAAAGGTTAAGGACACCATGACCTTATATTGACACATTCCGGATGATAACTTACTTCGAAATCATAACACCTACACCCATAAATATTCATTGTCCTAGATGAGAGGAGGAACCCTATTGTTTCAAAGGTACATTACCCTAGGTGGGTTTAGGATCCCTATTATTTTGGAGTAACTAGGTCAGAAATGAAGGTCGCCAGATCTTTATATGCGAATACATGGAAATATGCATTCCGGACCATAACTTCAAAATCATAACGTCCGCACTCATGAAACTTCATAGGAATATAGACTTTGGTGACAGGAAGAATCTTATTGTTGTCGTTTTGGGTAGTTCAAAGGTCAAGTTTACCATGACAGTATATGGGAATATGCATATTGCACAATAACTTTCAAACCATCGCACTCACACTCATGAAACGTCATAGGTACTTTGCCTTAGGTGGGAGGGAGGACCTTATTTTGTGTGGACAGTATGTCATATGCCAAGGTTGAATGGCCTTATATAGAAATACCCATTCTAGACAATAACTTTTAAACCATAATACCCACACGCAAGGAACTTCATAGGTACCTTTTGCTAGGTAAGAGGAGGAAACCTATTGAGTTTTGGGTCAGTAGGTCATGAATAGACTCTATACAACCGAGTCGACTATTTTATTCCCTCTTTTATGTGTTTGTTGCCTCCAATGGATTCCCTGGAGGCGACTACTTCTCTGAAACTACTTAATGCGTTTCCATTAATCTTCGCAGGTATGTTTCCTTTGATGTCTACTTGGTCCTAACTAAAAAGCAGGCTGACCTAAAATGCAAGATGGCCACCACAGCTAAACATGGCTTAAGATATTTCGTGGTGAATGCTTCTCAAAAACATAAGTAGTTTGATTTGGAACCTTAACCAAAAACCAAAATGACTTGCATGATATATAGTTGTCCTAATCAAAATTCATTTCGTTTTGATGTAAAACAATAGCATGCCGAAAGTTTTTCAGATATAGGAAAGACTTGCGGTGACTAACACCTCTGAAACTACTCTATGGATTGTCATGAAACTTTACAGAAATGTTACTCTTGGTGTCTAGTGTGTCAAACATTAAAAGTAGATGCAAATGCAAAAGTCGAATAGGAAAAGTAGCATTCAAGGACGACAGTAACCACAAATACTCACAGAAACAAAGAACAACTTTAGGACTCACACCACTTTTATCTCCCTTGAATACTCCTGCCCTACAGATGAAGGAGGTAGATAAAAAAAAACAAGTTCGCTTTTCTACATTTTACAGGATACATTGATTTATCTTTACCAGGTTCTAAATCTACAGCATTTTAGGAAGAGATCCCAGAAAAATGCATGTTGATATAAGATTTCTAGCTAATTCTGCCTCATTTTACACATCATGGGTCTAATCTCCACGGGGTTGTATTTTTGTCTAAATTTTGATAGGTGTCACGCAAACATGAAATTAAAAAAAGTTCAATCTGGTAAATATTCGTTAAAAGTTAATAGCATGCAGATATTGGATCAATGAAGAATTTAAGCATAAATACATGTTGCAAAATCTTTTTTATCTCTATGCCACGAACAAAAACATTACAATGGGACCCTATGGAAAATTAATTGTGGTGTGAGACGTTAAGAAAGAGCTGCAGAATGGGTATCTTTATTCGTTATTCTTAAGGCATTGCGCTTTAGAGCTGCAGAATGGCATTTTCATCCGTCATCTCTAAGGTATTGCGCTTTAGAGGTGCAGAACGAGTATCTTTCATCCTTCAATGCTAAGGCATTGCGCTTTAGAGCTGCAGAACAGGTATCTTTCATCATTCATCTCTAATGCCTTGCAATTTAGAGCTTCAGAATGGGAATTTCCATCATTCTTCTCTAAGCCCTTGCGCTTTAGAGCTGCAGAACGGGTACCTTACATCCTTCACCTCTAAGCATTGTTTGTGTATCCGTGAACGTGTCAGACATGTTAGGACACAGTTAACACGGTTATTCAGAAATCCCGTCTGTTTATGTATAGTTACTTCAAGTTATCTTCATATTGCAGGAATTAGCAGAAATGTTACTTGATACCATGTTTAACTAAAAAATAACTATATTTTCAAAACCAATACAGGTATAAGCATAATTTTAGCTTTATTTTACAGCTATTGGCTTGTAAAACAAACACACATATCAATGAAGAAAGACTACTTTGAAAAAATGTCAAAATTAAAAAGAGAGATACTGTTACTTTTCCTGGAAAATCAAAATTTTGACGGGTAACCCTTAGTTTGAGTTTATTATTTTCAGCATTTTTCTCAATAATCATTTCTTAAAGATCATTTTTATGCTATATTCAGATGTAGAGATGCCTTTTCATGTATATTTGAAAGTTTCAGAAATAGCTGAGCACAAATGACCAGGAAAATGCAAAATCCTTATCACTACTGTAGATTTTCAAAATATTAAAGGTGCTCGGCCTGAATTTCGACCAATACCCTAGGTCACTAAAACTTGAATAATTTGAAAAGCAATAAACATGGAATCAAACTTTTAGCACTTTTCAGCGTGTAATTGATTTGTATACATGTTCAATTATTATTGAGGTGATCATTAGAAAAAAAAATGACCTTAAGGACTCACACCACTATTATCTCCCTTGAATACTCCTGCCCTACAGATGAAGGAGGTAGATAAAAAAAAACAAGTTCGCTTTTCTACATTTTACAGGATACATTGATTTATCTTTACCAGGTTCTAAATCTACAGCATTTTAGGAAGAGATCCCAGAAAAATGCATGTTGATATAAGATTTCTAGCTAATTCTGCCTCATTTTACACATCATGGGTCTAATCTCCACGGGGTTGTATTTTTGTCTAAATTTTGATAGGTGTCACGCAAACATGAAATTAAAAAAAGTTCAATCTGGTAAATATTCGTTAAAAGTTAATAGCATGCAGATATTGGATCAATGAAGAATTTAAGCATAAATACATGTTGCAAAATCTTTTTTATCTCTATGCCACGAACAAAAACATTACAATGGGACCCTATGGAAAATTAATTGTGGTGTGAGACGTTAAGAAAGAGCTGCAGAATGGGTATCTTTATTCGTTATTCTTAAGGCATTGCGCTTTAGAGCTGCAGAATGGCATTTTCATCCGTCATCTCTAAGGTATTGCGCTTTAGAGCTGCAGAACGAGTATCTTTCATCCTTCAATGCTAAGGCATTGCGCTTTAGAGCTGCAGAACAGGTATCTTTCATCATTCATCTCTAATGCCTTGCAATTTAGAGCTTCAGAATGGGAATTTCCATCATTCTTCTCTAAGCCCTTGCGCTTTAGAGCTGCAGAACGGGTACCTTACATCCTTCACCTCTAAGCATTGTTTGTGTATCCGTGAACGTGTCAGACATGTTAGGACACAGTTAACACGGTTATTCAGAAATCCCGTCTGTTTATGTATAGTTACTTCAAGTTATCTTCATATTGCAGGAATTAGCAGAAATGTTACTTGATACCATGTTTAACTAAAAAATAACTATATTTTCAAAACCAATACAGGTATAAGCATAATTTTAGCTTTATTTTACAGCTATTGGCTTGTAAAACAAACACACATATCAATGAAGAAAGACTACTTTGAAAAAATGTCAAAATTAAAAAGAGAGATACTGTTACTTTTCCTGGAAAATCAAAATTTTGACGGGTAACCCTTAGTTTGAGTTTATTATTTTCAGCATTTTTCTCAATAATCATTTCTTAAAGATCATTTTTATGCTATATTCAGATGTAGAGATGCCTTTTCATGTATATTTGAAAGTTTCAGACATAGCTAAGCACAAATGACCAGGAAAATGCAAAATCCTTATCACTACTGTAGATTTTCAAAATATTAAAGGTGCTCGGCCTGAATTTCGACCAATACCCTAGGTCACTAAAACTTGAATAATTTGAAAAGCAATAAACATGGAATCAAACTTTTAGCATTTTTCAGCGTGTAATTGATTTGTATACATGTTCAATTATTATTGAGGTGATCATTAGAAAAAAAAATGACCTTAAGGACTCACACCACTATTATCTCCCTTGAATACTCCTGCCCTACAGATGAAGGAGGTAGATAAAAAAAAACAAGTTCGCTTTTCTACATTTTACAGGATACATTGATTTATCTTTACCAGGTTCTAAATCTACAGCATTTTAGGAAGAGATCCCAGAAAAATGCATGTTGATATAAGATTTCTAGCTAATTCTGCCTCATTTTACACATCATGGGTCTAATCTCCACGGGGTTGTATTTTTGTCTAAATTTTGATAGGTGTCACGCAAACATGAAATTAAAAAAAGTTGAATCTGGTAAATATTCGTTAAAAGTTAATAGCATGCAGATATTGGATCAATGAAGAATTTAAGCATATATACATGTTGCAAAATCTTTTTTATCTCTATGCCACGAACAAAAACATTACAATGGGACCCTATGGAAAATTAATTGTGGTGTGAGATGTTAAAAGATGAATAAAAGGCAAAATATTACAACACAAACGCAACAGGGTTGACAATAGGGCTACCAGTTTAAACCAGGTTCTAGGGCGCACCAAACCTCACTCTTACCCTATTGTTATCCCAATAAACGGGACAGTATAAATAAAGATATCCCCGTCAGTTTAAAATATCTAACAAACAATGCAGCATTAACAGACAATATAAGTAAATGATCATGTATGTATAATATAAAACAGCCTAGAAATCCACAAAGTAAGTACTCAACGATTTGGCAGAAGCCAAGAGAGAATAAACCGTTAAGGGTACGACAAGACCAGATTGACCGGAAATTCAAGATGGCCATCACAGCTAAATAAATATTTAAAATTAGGTGTCACTGTCCTTCATTGGCGGCTTCACACTTTCGTTTCCCTTCAATACGTTGTGAAAGATTGCACAAAGGATTTTTAAATAAGAGCAAGTAGTTTTGTTAAAGTTTTGTGTTAAGGTAAATTGTGGAAAGTCGTTTTATGAAGTATTTATAGGTGAAACTCCTGAATATTAATAAAAAGAAAGACAACTTATTAAACGTTCGTAGATGTTTGTAGTAGTGCAGGCAATAGAAGTAAAACGGGTTTTATAATGGTGTTTGTAAAAATTGGCATACAGTACATAGTTCAAAGTTTGCGTTTTGCTGTTTGGCTACCCCATCGTTGAAAACGGCGCACTGAGTTATATGCATGGCAACATCATCCTCAGTAGATTGAACAGGAATATGCGAATTGTTGCTCCCGGTGTCCAGAAACAAACCATTGTAATAATGTAGGCGTCAGACAATAATTATATTATTAGCTGCTGTATCAGCAGGAACAAAAACAAATCATTTGGCAATGCAGAGAAATAAAACATATATGCAGAACAGACATAGAACCTCACCTGCAGAACTGCAGAGTTGTCGCAACAGAGACTTAATTTGATAAAAGAAAAATGATCAGCACGCCGCAGACGAAGACTCAGAAGGTAACAATAACTTGTCGTTCATTTAAAAAAAAATGAGCTATAAAATAAATAACAAAACATACCACCAATCAATATCGAAGCAAATGCTGATATACCAATGGCAAACTGGTGAAGACCAAACGATTTAGCGATGATCTCAGGACCAAACATGTCTGCCAGAACCACCGGTATTAGCGCCACATAGCCACCTGTATAAAATGACTATATTAACAATGATGCAAAATATTTACTGGGCAAATATAAAAGCTTCCCGCCTTTCTTTACCTTATTTTTTTGACAACAAAAAGTACATAATAGTGATTTATATGGAATAATTAGTCCAAATACAGGATTATTTGAAAAGTTTTGCAAACAAGGAAATTATCCCCTTATTTCTTTGGTCTCAAAAAACATAAACTTTATGAAAAATACCTCAGTTTGTCCAAGACAATATTTTCTGTCGGTTCCTTACTCAAAAACACAACAACACAAATATAACACAGTTTTTGTAGATAGCAACATGTGATTATCCACAATTATCAAATTATCTCCCTTTGAAGTTTACATAATTATCATCAATAATAGATTATTACTTGGCAAATTCGAAACTGTTCAATGGAATAATATAAAGAAATATAAAAAGATCGGACAGGGAAAGTCAATTAAGTGTGCTTACAGATATCACCAACTGTCTTTTAAATATAGATATAAAAAAAGAACAGTAAATGCAGCATTCAAGGACGACAGTCAACCACAAATACACACAGAAACAAAGAACACATTTAAAAATGAATAAAAGGTCAGATAACACAATTACAAAAGGATTGACAATAGCTATTGGCCGCTGGGGTTAAACCAGGTTCTAGGGTGCACCAAACCTCACACTTACCCTAACGTAAACCCAATAAAACGGGACAGTGTAAATAAAGACATCCCCGTCATGAACTATTCTCTAACCAACAAGACAGCATTAATAGGCAATATAAGTAAAACACAAAGATGCTTGTGTGTATATAAATACACGAAATAAACAATAGCATAGAAAGCCACAAAGAAGGTACTCAATGACTTGGCAGAAGCCAGAGCAACAAGATAATAAACCATTGAGGTCACGACAAGACAAGACTGCAGACACACATCAAACGTCACCGTCCTTTTGGGCGTTAGGTAGACGTCATCATAGGGTACACAGCCTGTCCGGTCATCGCACAATTAAAGAGGAAAGCATAGTGGCGAACTGTATAGGGTCCACCACCAAGCATGCAGTTCGTTTCAAAATGATAACCTCTTTTGATAAATCTGTTAACCTTTGTTTAAACTTTTATTATATTCACTCAAAATCTAGCCTAAGGAAATACCTGCATTAACAGTGGGTTTATTTTCGCTCAGTACATTACTTGTCGTATATCCATTGAAATGTATTTCATGTTCATGGAAACATCATATCCATGTAATAAAACCTCAAACCATTAATAGAGTAGTACTTAAATGTGATTCAATGATTACACACCAATCAGAAATCCAAAGGTAGATGTATAAGCCATTTTTGTTTCAAAAGTCGTCAGCAATGGCGACAATGTTGTAGCAACACCAGCAAGTAATAACAGCACTTCAAACAAAACCAGCCTATTTATGCACTTCCTGTCGCCTAGCAAACCGATTATCAGTCTACCGATCGTGTTGGTTATTCCTGAAATGATATCAAAATGTATTGTAAACAGATACAGTAAAAGGTATCCTTCGGACGTAATGGACACACACAAGATAAGAAAGTAGCAGACTCGGTTTTATTGAGTCAGTTCATGAGAGGTAATATAAGATGTAACACATCTAACGCAACCTAGCACTAGATTAAGCCCAATTAAAACACGAGTTGCCATGGTGGTATCCATTAAGGAAACTAATCAGCCGAACAACGGCAACATTATACTGCAAAGCCGTATAACAAAGATCTTTCTAGGTGTTCAGGTCATATAATAGTGTGTATGTGCCGATTAAACGTAAAGGTTTATTCACGGGTTCTTAAATATACGTGATTGAATATGCGTAAAATGATGTATTAGTTGGTAACTCTTAATTCGACGCTCCAGTTTTGAGGTTTGGCCTAGCTGGTTAACGCTCTTTCTATTCTGTCTATAGAGTTAGGATTCTCAAAATATATAGGTGATACCTTGTCGGTAAGTTTGTTGGTAAACATTGCTGGTATCCCTATGGGTATGAACTGTGCGCCCCCTGTGGCATATTTGTTTTTATATTGCAATGAAAGAGAGTCATGTTGAGTCTTTCACCAGATACCCAGGCAGATGTTATTGAAGCCTTTAATGACCCCTCTCGGTATCTGGATGACATATTGAACACTGACAACTCTTTCTTTTCTACTATGGTTAATAATATATACCCTAAAGAACTTCAACTTAGAAAGCTCATATATCCGATACTAACGCTTCTTTTCTCGATTTACATCTCTCCATTGAAAATGGTGAAATAATCAGCAAAATATATGACAAGAGAGACGATTTTAATTTTGATATTGTTAGTTATCCCCATTTAGATGGAGATGTTCCCCGAGCAACTTCTTATAGGGTCTATGTGTCTCAAATAATTCGTTTTTCTAGAGCTTGTACTCGAGTTGAGGACATTAATAT
>JAWPHD010010181.1:0-72500 GCA_037043455.1 Cyrtodaria siliqua | reverse complement strand
GAACGGTAGTGAAATATGCTAGCTACCGCTCACGCCCTCTAGCCCCGGGTTAAGCAGACTCAATATTAATAAAATCAATAGTACTAAATTTTAACCATCCCGAAGATGGCATGCATATGGCGGTGGACATGGAGTGTCTTTCTTCCCCATGTCGTACGGCGTATGGTCCCAGTATCTAATAAAATTAAATGCCCCGAAGAGCGAAATAAACATAATGGAATTGGGAGAAGCGGTTATGAAGCCTGCATATCACAAGTAACAGTCAAAAGACTAAATTAAAAAGCAGACAACATATCCTATAGGTGGTTAAACAATACCCAGAGCCTTTAATCGGCCGGAGTAGTGGAACCACTGAATCGAAAATTAAGTAAGAAAACAAAAAGAAATGAAAAAGTACCACCGATAAACCTTCTTTTGAGGCAGATCCAACACATTCATATACAGGAATTTAGAAAGAGTAAATAACTCAAAACTGCATTAAAACTGTGCTATAGCAGAAACCTAACTATAATTATATTTAAACTCAAATATGAATACATCGATAAAAATATGCTGGTCATATTCTTTGCAACTACTATTCTAATAATCCATTAGGTGATCCCAGGTAGCATAGATATGACAACAGGCTTGTTTCTAGTTGTCTTTGCCATTGTATTAAATTAATTTAAATAACTGAACAAAAAAATCGCTAAGTCAGCAGTTATTCTTTAAACTAGAAACTAGGCCCTACAATGTCCTTGTACATGTACACACAACAATGCATACTGGATATATCGGTTGACCTGTTCATTATTAGTGTATATGTGTAAAGTATAATCTATGTGTATATGAATGCATTATACAAGTGCTGTTATACGTGAACTTTTACAATATCACACTCATTGTTTAACGCAAACTTTTAAGATTCATATATGTTGTAATAAGAAATCAAATGATTTAAACAAAACGTCGATCCCATGTCTTGTTGCGTTGCATTGAATGATATGATGAAACCCATCTACGGATCAGTCCAAAATATGACGTCATTATTTTATTACTGCATTTTGGGAATGACTAAATAAAAGGAAATTCGTTGGCAAAAATACACAAAACCAAACATTCTCATTGTTTTAACAATACATATTCTATTTTAATGTTTGATGAGGTAATATGTAATTGTTAGGATCCAGTAACAAGTTCACTTCTTTTACTACAGCATTGTCGATATTTATTTGTACCTCAGAACAGTATCCGTTGATATTCTAATAAGTGTCAGCCTTTTAAACTGTTTTTGACCTAATTATGTATATTGTTTTGCAATAAATGCCCTAATTACCACTGTTATATACTTTAGAGGAAGGCAGCTACAATGTGTGATTATTAAAATTGCGCTTATACCATAGGTAATGATAAAACATGGTTTTCTCCGTTTATGTCGGAAATATTGGACGCCATCTTGAATTTAATTTCTCACTTCGCACCATGATTTTAAATGTCTACCGTCGATTTTTTTTTTTCTTAGAGGATCCCCTACTGGATTACACAGAGAAATTTAGGTGCATATAAGTGCATACAGAACTCCTATCAGCTACTAGACTAAATGTGTATGCATACAAAGGTTTGCGTTTGAATAACTTATGAAGTCAAACTTATAATATTGTGTGTTTGCCCATTACTTACCCAGTATTATACACCTTGTAGTTAATTGACTTTATTTTTGTTATAATCCATCTAATTGTTAAAGTAGTCAATGAAAATCAATAATGAATTAAGAGATATAATCAATTTGGCGCAAACGGATTCGAATCTGAAAAAAGGATTTCTTATCCGTTTGCGTGTTATTATTAATTATTATTTGGAACTATATCAGTTCAGGCCATTATAACATCACATAACCGTAGCGCTATGTTTACGGCAATACAATACATATGTAGACATACTAACAGGACAGTTACAATCACTACGTTAAAACATAAAGACATTTTTCTTCATATATATATAATATAAATAATATATTATTAAACTAGTATATAATTACTTACCACTTTGTATGGCTCTAATCAAAAAATGTAACGATCAGTGTATTCAATAGCTGTTCTCTCGTGCAATCTTCTCCACTACTCACCCGTACTACAGTTACACTACGGCGCCAACCCGTTGACACAGGACGTGTAGTTAAAATAAAATATATCCAGCGGGGTTTTATTTATTGATCAATATCTGGTAGGCGGGACTTGAAGATCATCGATACCAAGGGCCATAGGCACGCGGTTTCGATTGGTTTCAAGTCCCAAACAACAGGTTTTGATATCGTACAACTTAATCCCTTTGGAAATATTTTATTCGTATCTCACATGGATTTTAATGTACTTAACACAAACATTTTCTAGAAATTGAGCATAACACAAACAAATTCTCACAACTTACATTCTATGCAACACCAACTGAAGAAAATATACAGGTTGATCCTGTTTTTAACCATATCAATTAGTTGTTTAAACGTCACATTGTTTAAAATAATGTAATCGTTCTTTTGGAAGTTTTCTGATATTTAAAATCGTTTAAAATGACGTCCTAATGGTTGAAAGACGTGAGGTCGAAGGTCTTGATAATACTATTAAAAGACCTCAATAACAAATCAGGACTGAGCATTTTTTATAAACTATGTTAGATATGAAATAGAGATTCGTATCTATTACTAGATTGATTTAAAATCAGTTGTACCTACCAATAGATGAAACCAACCATGAAGCTTCGTATTTAGACATCCCTGTTCCAATTGCCTGATCCGGTGTAAGGTTAAATGGCACTAGGAATGCAAGGCTTAGAAGAAACGTTGATGCAAGGAAAGCCAAATATTTTGCATTACGTAGTAACGATACTGAGAACATTTCAGCACATATATATTTGATTGTGTTGGGTTTCGACGAATAAGAGTATTTGTCACTTGAGTGCTGTTCATTCTGGCTTTGGGGTAATTTATCTACTGTTAAGGAAATGTATGTGTTGTCAAGGTCAGTTATTTCATCATTTGCTTCTTCGCTGGAATCATCTTGTGTAGTTACAGTCATTTTACATAGTTGGTGTTCTTTCGCGATATAATCAGTGGTCATTTCTTTTTCTGTAGGTTTGCCATGTTTTTTATCCGGAGGAATAAAAACGAGACCACAAGCTACGCCGTTAATAGCTATGCCAGCTAGTAATAGCATTGTTCCTCTCCAACCGTAGTAGTCAAGAAGAAAGCGAAGGAGGTGACTCCAAACAAATGTTCCCACACCTGATTTAAAAACAAAAAGGTTAAACGTCTGAAATTGTACTTTGCCGTATTGTTATATAGAACTAAAAGTAAAATGTTATTGTATACTACACTGACACAATACATTAAATAATCAAGAAACCAATAAATTTATAAAAAGGTAAATTCATTTTAGTTTGCGCTGTACATGACCTTTCGTATCTTGGACGTTTAGTATCCTTGATGTTACGTACCCAGTAGTGGATACGAAACGTCCAATAGGTTGGACAGTTGTACGTTTCGTTCCCTGGTAATTGGAAGTTTCGTACCCTGCCGTTGGACGTTTCGTACCCTGCCGTTGAAACACAAATTATTTACTTGTTTATATATAACTACCTGATCCACACGTTGTTATGCCGCTGGCCAATGTTCTTCTTTTGTTGAAATGTTGTATAATACATACATATGATGGTAGATAAAGGATGCCAAAACCTAGTCCTGAAAAATAAAAACGAATGTAATGTATTTTTTGTAATTAGATAAAATATGTTATAGTGTATACATTTTAACTATATGTAACAATTCATATGTAAGCAAACTATGCCTCAAATAAAAACTGCAATATTTATTTTGCGATGTTTCGAGGTCTGGTCAAATACCACTATTGCATTTCCCGTAGCATACATTACAGCATAAGAGCTTACCAGCACCTTTCTAATTCGTAAAACCCCACTTTTAAGTACTGACCTAAACATCCAACGATGTCTACAATAAGTGGATTACTTTCGGTTCCGCGAACATGCTGACCTCAAGATTCGGGATTAATATAAAATCCATTAAAAACCTAGGTCGTATCGGGTTAGAATAATAAATCGAACCATTTCAATACTAATTACTGGCAATAACTATCATGATCCCCAGTCAGCTCATAATCGTGGTATTCAGTTTCCGGTTCCTGTTTAGGAAATGCTTCTTCCTGTAGTCGTTTCGCTTACTCATCGCCGAATGCAACTCATGGACACAGGAATATAATTATAAGGAATATATTCCCGCTCAAACTGGCCCATTGAGTCAACAAAATCACGCAGAGAAATGAACAATAATTACAAAGATGAACAAAAGGCATAATATGACATCACAAACATAAAACAGTTGCAAATAGGGCTACCGCCTTAGAACGGACAGTGACAAAAAAGGCCACTGTGGGTACTTACATAGATGTACATAAACATATATATGTACAATCTTTGTATTACGTTTTATATGAAAGGCGTTTGTTTAGTGTTGTGTGTAAAAAGTCGCCACGACTGCAAATCAGTAGTGTAATTACTAACTGTTCTTTGGGATCATCAAGCCGAATCGTTGTGGCTTTAAAGTAGAATAGCACTTAAGTCGGTGCTTGGAGGCGTGAGAGGTGTTGCACTTTACATTACCTCTCATGAACAGACTAAATAAAAATAGTCTGCTATTTGTATATCTTGTTTGTGTTTGTTGCTTCCAAAAGATCAGTATTTATTATAATTTGTACATATGGTATTTTCTTTGTATCTTTCAGAAAACCAAGTACTGTTACGTAAAGGTATGGTAAACTCGAAACAATCCGCAACCAAGCAAGTTACAAATCCGATTATGTGTTTACCCGACGTGCTTACCTCCCAGAAACCCATATGTTACATACAGTAACGGTAAACTCGGTACAAACACGCTGGCGAGGAAGCCGAAAAAGCATATAACAGATCCAGTAATAGCTACTGCCCGACAACCATATATTTCGCTGAGATATCCTACCACAGGCCCTGTAAACATATGTATATTTATTGTTACTCTATAATTTCTGAAAAACTTGCATGGTGAACAGTAGTACATGTAACAGCCGAACCACGCGTATTCAAGAAAGTATAACTCTAACGATTTTTTATGTATCCCTGTTCTTACAAACCATTTTACTTACGTATATTAAAATTAAAACCATCTCTTTTTTGCGAAGTATTTCTCCATTATCTACAAGAAGATGTAAATCGAGAAACGGGGAGAATTCAGAAATTGCTCCGATATGATAACGAGTGCTGAAAACATGAGTTCTTATATCTGAGTAATTTCTCTCCCATAGAAATATTTCACTGGTAATTAACACATTGTACAGTAGCTCGATATCTGCATTTGTGCATGGATACGTGGGTCGTGCAAACTTAATCCCCAAGCGACAATGGTTATTAAACTATATATTACATATTTTGTGAAGATAAACAAGAAAAAAGTTGCTTTTCGTTCATTTTCTTTCTTTCACTCATTCAAGTAGTGCGCATTGATACATAGTTTGTGACGTTACACAACTCAGACACAAAGTCTAGGGAATTAGTGACATCGGTAATCAGACAGCAGACTTTAAATGGATAATGTACTTTTGTGTTTTTACTTATTGTTAATTCTTAATGTTATTATTATTATATATACATTATTGCATATATTTGTAATTAGTTTTGTTTGGTATTTAAAAGTTGTTGTTTATTTTTCTGGTCTATTTTTAAATTTCTGTTGTTTTTTTTAAGATTATATAACAAACTGAGTCAAAACAAGTAGTTCCAGATTTCTGGCAACTGATAAATATCTCCCATATCTCCCACTCGCACACGCATAAACACACGCACACACATACAGACAGACAGATAGACAGACAGGCAGGCAGGCAGGCAGGCACATTACTCACCGACTATATACATGACTCCAATATTCACAGATCCTACCAATGCCGTCGATGCACGATCCTTATCGAAGGCATCAAGTAACTCGACCATTACAACTCCAAAGGAGAAGCATAAACCGTCGGTAATCAAACCCACAATAAACGCTGCCAGAACAATAAACCAGCCGAAGCCGCCGTCGGACTGGTCTTCATTTCTAACATTTGAATTCGGTTTTGTTTTACACATTCTTAGTGAGAATAACACACTCAACTCCACAAACTTTTGTCTCCCTAATAACTCAACTCCACAAACTATTGTTTCACTAATAATGTCTATGGTGGTGTTATATTAACATCGCTACTGTATGTTGGTATCTATATGCATGGTGTAGGACTTCATGCGCGGATTAAGGTGGGTACATCCGGCGTACACACACGCCCTTACATTATGATAGTCTTGAAAATGTATGGATTTGTCCATCCCAATAGAACCTTAAATACTAGTTTCTTATGATACTGACTCGTGCCCAGACCTGTACGGCAATTCTGCAGTCGGAACTGTTTCGTCGACTTCAGTAACTCGGAATCCAAATTTACCGATTCCGAAGAGTTCCGACTGAGTTAATGTATTGATCATGACAAGCTGTCTAACACAGCGTTGGTTATCATTAATGTCGGTCAGACGGTAAATATCCATGTCATGGTCCCTGAATCTGACGGTAAATATCCACGTCATGGTCACTGAACCAGACGGTAAATATCCACGTCATGGTCGCTGATATAGACGGTAAATATCGACGTCATAGTCACTGATATAGACAGTAAATATCCACGTCATGATAAATGAACCAGATGGTATATATCCGTGTCATGGTCACTGTACCAGACGGTAAATATCGACGTCATGGTCGCTGATATAGACGGTAGGTAAATATCCACGTCATTGTACCTGAAGAAGACGGTAAATATCCCCGATGTCCCGTATAGAAAGACAAATTTATGTAATTGTATTAATGTTATGAACGTTGAGATTATAAATCTTTGTTGACTTCATATTTAATGTATACATCAAGTGACAACTGCTCTTCTTGTGAACATGCCCATTGTTTTATTTTATTTTTGTTTTTATATGAAATAAAACTAATCAACGTAAAACTAAGCAACGTTGTCATTCAGTTCTAGTCCATTTTAAATAAGCATAACTTAAATTCTCAAGAAACTATAAAAGGTCATAATTTAAAAAAATATATATATGAGAATGAAAGAAAGACGAATTAGTTAGTGGCCGCCCCTGGCGAACATTTGACTTACATAAACAGTCTACACTGTGTCAGGTCAAATTCAAATTGTACCACGGGTAACGACTGTTTATGTTAATCCAGTCTAGGGCATATATAGTGCAGTATATAACAAAGATGTTTAGATGAATAGTAATAAGGCAAAGAAATGAAATAAGATCGGACAGGGAAAGTAGCATTTAATGAGGACAGTCAACAACAAAACACAGAAACAAACACGCAAACAAGAAGGCAAAAGTAATAATAAATGCAAACGACATAACAAACAATAAAGGGATGACAATAGGGATACCGCCTTGGAACGGTCAGTGGCCAAGTAGGTCACTGGGGGTTTAAACCGGTTCTAGGGTGCACTAAACCTCACACTTACCCTACTGTCATCCCATTAAAACAGGACAGTGTAAATAAAGACATCCTGACATGATCTAGTCTCTAACCAACAAGGCAGCATCAATAGGCAATATAAGTAAATAAGGATAAAAATATCGGACAGGGAAAGCAGCATTCAAGGACGACAGTCAACCACAAAACACAAAAACAAACACGCAAACAGACAAACGAAAAGGCAAAAGTAATAACAAATGCAAACGACATCACAAACACAAAATGGTTGACAATAGGGCTACCGCCTTGGAACGGTCAGTGGCAAAGTAGGCCACTGGGGGTTTAAACCGGTTCTAGGGTGCACCAAACCTCACACTTACCCTACTGTCAGTACAGGACAGTGTAAATAAAGAATCCCCGCCATGATCTAAACTCTAACCAACAAGGCAGCATCAATAGGCAATATAAGTAAAACACAAATATGCTCGTGTAAATATAATACAAAAAAACAATAGCCTAGAAAGCCACAATGAAGGTACTCATTGACTTGGCAGAAGCCAGAGCAGTGAGAGAATACACCATTAAGGGCACGACAAGAAAGAACATGGACAAACATCAAACGCCACCGTCCCAATGGGCTTTAGGTAGGCGTCATCATAGGGTCCACAGCCTGTCCGGTCATCGTACAATTAAAGAGGAAAGCATAGTGGCGAACTGTAAAAGGGTCCACCACCAAGCATGCAGTACGTTGCAAAATGATAGGGTCATAACCTCTTTTGATAAACTTTTTAACAAGTTTAACAAAGATAGTATGAAAGTGATCATGACCAAGAATCTTACGAAGTTTATAAATCACATCACCATAGAAGTCAGGTTGTGATAGTCCTTGTCGCAGAAGAGTCCTTAAATTACATTTATATTTGGAAAAAAGATCAGGGTTACGATAATAAAATTTTGCAAAGGTTTTACGAAGTTTATGGTAACGGTAACCCTGATTGAGTAACCTTTTAGTTATACAAAGATTACGAATATTAAAGTCCTCAACTCGAGTACAAGCTCTAGAAAAACGAATGAGTTGAGACAGATACACCCCATAAGATGTTGCTCGGGGAACATCCCCATCCAAGTGGGGATAATTAACAATGTCAAAATTAAAATCATCTCTCTTGTCATAGATTTTGCTAATTATTTTACCATTTTCAATCGAGAGATCTAAATCAAGAAAAGAAGCGTTATTATCAGATATATTTTCTTTATTAAGCCGAAGTTCTTTAGGATAAATATTATGAACCATAGTTGGAAAGAAAGGGTTGTCAATGTTCAGTATGTCATCCAGATACCGAGAGGTGTCATTAAAAGCTTCAATAACATCTGCCTGGGTATCTGGTGAAAGACCCAACATGAAATCCCTTTCATAGCAAAATAAAAACAAATCTGCGACAAGTGCTGCACAGTTCGTACCCATAGGGATACCAACAATTTGTCTATAAACGGTGGTACCATACCTGACGAAAATATTATCTAATAGGAAGATGAGTGCTTCACAAACTTCATAGCAAGTTCACATAGTATAATTGTCTAAACTGCCGTTAGTGAAAAACGCTTTAATATTATTACATGCCAAAAATGTAGTATTTTCTCTAGCGAATGTATATGCTCGTGTAAATATAATGCAAAAAAAACAATAGCCTAGAAAGACACAATGAAGGTACTCAATGATTTGGCAGAAGCCAGAGCAACAAGAAAATAAACCATTAAGGACACGACAAGAACTATCATAGACAAACATCAAACGCCACCGTCCCAATGGGCTTTAGATAGGCGTCATCATAGGGTCCACAGCATGTCCTATTAAAGAGGAAAACATAGTGACGAACTGTAAAAGAGTCCACCACCAAGCATGCAGTACGTTGCAAAATGATAGGGTCATAACCTCTTTTGATAAAAATTTTAACAAGTTTAACAAAGACAGTATGAAAGTGATCATGACCAAGAATCTTACGAAGTTTATAAATCACATTACCATAGAAGTCAGGTTGTGATAGTCCTTGTCGCAGAAGAGTCCTTAAATTACTTTTATATGTGGAAAGAAGATCAGGGTTACGATAATACAATTTTGCAAAGATTTTACGAAGTTTATGGTAATATAACAGGTGGTGAAAAACTCATTCCTCAACCGGGACTCGAACCCAGGGTCTCCTCTGGTTTACCGTACCAGGGCTCTAGCCACTGAGCTATCGAGGATATACGGCTAGGAATCGATTATTCACCATTTACCAGTACCCGGTTATATACACCCCCACCAGATTGAAATTCGTCCCTGAATTGCTAATGGAGTTACAGGCCGGCTGTCAGACTTATTTTCATACTGTTTCATACTAACAGACACGGTTCTGGATCCCGGACGAGCCCCCAAATATAACAGGTGCTGAACAATTCGTTCCTTAACCTGGACTCGAACCCAGAGTCTCTGGTTTACCGTACAAGCGATCTACCAACTGAGCTATCGAGGATATAGGGCTAGGAATCGATTATTCACCATTTACCTATACCCGGTTACATAGACCCCCACCAAATTGAAATTCGTCCTAAATGTCCAATGGAGTTAACTCCAGGCCGGCTTTCAGACTCATACTGCTTCATGCCGGACGAGCCCCAAATATAACAGGTGGTGAAAAATTCGTTCCTCAACCGGGACTCGAACCCAGGGTCTCTGGTTTATCGTACCAGGGCTCTAACCACTGATCTATCGAGGACATACGGCTAGGAATCGATTATTCACCATTTACCTGTACCCGGTTACAGTAACGGTCACCCTGAGTAACTTTTTAGTTATACAAAGATTACGACTATTAAAGTCCTCAACTCGAGAACAAGCTCGAGAAGTTTATTTAAAAATAGAATATAGGTTGATCAGGTTATAAAGGATAAAATCTACTTAGTGTGAGCATATCATAATTTAGATAAATCTCAACAAGAAGACGCATTTGCTTATGGGCAATGCGACTTGAACTTCATATTTTACCTACTTTTTTTTTTATAACTTTTCTCCATTTAAGATGTCAGTTTTGAATTCAATATTATTTATTTATATGTTTTCACTTTTTTATTCTTTTCTTTCTTTCATATATGCTTTATATTACTTTTTTCTCTATATTTTTCAAACACCATAACCCCTGTTCAAATATGGATTGTCACAAGGAAATACATGTTTTCATTGTACACGTTTTAATATTTATACAAGTTAATGCCAAAAATGTGTCTATTTCTTTTCACAATAAATAATGTCCTTAAAGGGACACACGGCAATCTTTATTTTTTAAAAACTCACGGCCTCCCGCTCATAACTTGCATTTGTTCAATCATTGATATTAATTATAAGAATGGTACTAAGCAATTTGTTTTTGCATATTATTATTTTTTGATATAATTGCACCAATAATATATTAAAACTTAGAGTATAATAATTATAGGTTATTTAACATGGTTCTGTACAATACGGAGATATATTTGGACGAGTACACAGCTGGAAAAGTCATATTGGACGAGCCGTTAGGCGAGTCCAATATGATTTTTTCCAGCTGTGTACGAGTCCAAATATATCCCGTATTGTACAGAACCATGTTAAGTAACCTTTTTATTCTATACCTTTATTTTAACCAATCATTTATAATTCGGATATAACTTTCGTTTGTTTCATGCTTTCAAGCAAGTCGCTATGAACATCGAAAGCACAATTGCATGTAGGTCTATGTATTTTATATATTGTGTTCGACATGGCTTACTCTCAAGCTTTATTTGCTTGAAAGAATGCCCATTTCTCCGTTGTCAACAGTGATTAAATACTACCGAAGGTCAGTTTCAAACAATGATATATTATGCTAGTTTTTTGTGTTTTTTTTTTGTTATAAAGGAAAATTAAATAAAAATATGTGCAATAGATAGGTTTTCATTACTTGACAACAATTTATGGTTAGGTAATGACAGAAGCCTGTCGGTTCTGATTTTTATTCGGACCTTTTCACGCGTTTCGGTCTTTATCATAGGTTTAACATGGAACCTGTGAAGCGTACAATACGAACAAAATACGGGATATTTTGTACGCGCGTGCGTCCCGATACGGAAATATATTGTACGGTCACATGACTCGAAAGAGCGTCTACGATTGGATGTATAAATTAGGTATAGAATAAGGTGAAATAGTGAATATCTAAAATTTGATTTATTTAAATGCAACCAAGGTAAAAGTAAAAATAATACTGGATATCTATATCGAGGCACCAATTTCAAACACATCATAAGATTGCCGTGTGTCCCTTTCAAAACATTTCAAATCATATAAACCATATTTATTCAAAAAAGAAATTCAAAAATGAAAAAGCATAAATACTCTTACGACTCGAACCCGTGACCTTTTTCAGCAAAGATATCGCTTTGAAGTCTGTTATTGTCTCCACTGGGCCAAACCAACTGTGCATTAATGCACTTTTAGATTAATGCTATAACATAACTACGTAAAGCTGCCCTGCCTATATTACAATGAAATTATCGAAGTTTGTTTACAGCGGTTGAATCTTCTTATATATATGTATATATATATAGATATATGCAGAAAAACTAAAGGGACGCCATGAGCTTCAAATAAATCAAGATTGACTCTTTCTCTTTAACTGTATAACATTTCATACATTTTCAGATTATTAATTATTATAAATACCAAACATATAATGTAAGATTTCAAATGCTGTATTATGCATGAACATGTATATAAGCTCAAATAGTCAAAGCATGGGTTAACAGTTACATGTAATCAAGTGCAGTAATATAATATAGTTCGGACAGGTTAACTTGTATATTAATAGTTCAAATAGGCTACAATGAGAATAAGTGCATGTTTAGATGGTGTTTACTGTATATATGATATTCAGTATATGTTTGATGTTTATTGTAAATATAAGAATGAGTATATGATGTCCATTGTATATAATGTGAATGAGTATATGTTTTGATGATGTTTATTGTACATACGACAAGGAGAATATGTTTAGATGATGTTTATTGTAAATAATTATGTAAATGGGTATATGTTTAGATGATGTTCATTGTATATATGAGAATGAGTATATGTTTAGATGATGTTTCTTGTATATATGAGAATGAGTGTATGTTTAGATGATGTTTATTGTACATACGACAATGAGAATATGTTTAGATGATGTTTATTGTAAATAATTATGTAAATGGGTATATGTTTAGATGATGTTCATTGTATATATGAGAATGAGTATATGTTTAGATGATGTGTATTGTATATATGTGAATGAGTATATGTTCAGATGATGTTTATTGCATATATGAGAACGAGTGTATGTTCAGATGATGTTTATTGTATATACGAGAATGAGCATATGTTTAGATGATGTGTATTGTATATATGTGAATGAGTATATGTTTAGATGATGTTTATTGCATATATGAGAACGAGTGTATGTTCAGATGATGTTTATTGTATATACGAGAATGAGCATATGTTTAGATGGTGTTTATTGTATATATGTGAATGAGTATGTGTTTTGATGATGTTTATTGTATATACGAGAATGAGTATATGTTTAAATGATGTTTATTGTATATGATAATGAATATAAGTTTAGAGGATGTATATTGTATATACGAGAATGCATATATGTCTAGATGAAGTTTATTGTATGTTTGAGAATGTTTATGTATTTAGATGATGTCTATTGTATATACGAGAATGAGTATATGTTTAGATGATGTTTATTGTATGTTTGAGAATGTCTATATGTTTAGATGATGTCTCTTGTATATACGAGAATGAGTATATGTTTAGATGATGTTTATTGTATATATAATAATGAATATATGTTTAGATTATGTTTATTGTATATATAACAATGAGTATATATTTAGATGATGTTTATTGAATATATAAGAATGAGTATATGTTTAGAACATGTTTATTGTATATATAAGAATGAATATATGTTTAGATGATGTTTATTGTATATATAAGAATGAGTATATGTTTAGATGTTGTTCATTGTATATAAGAATGAGTATATGTTTAGAACATGTTTATTGTATATATAAGAATGAATATATGTTTAGATGATGTTTATTGTATATATAAGAATGAGTATATGTTTAGATGTTGTTTATTGTATCTATAAGAATGAGTATATGTTTAGAAGATGTTTATTGCATATATGAGAATGATGTATGTTTAGATGATGTTTATTGAATATAAAAGAATGACTATATATTTAGATGATGTTTATTGTATATATAAGAATGAGTATATGTTTAGATGATGTTTATTGCATATATGAGAATGAGTGTATGTTTAGATGATGTTTATTGTATATATAATAATGAATATATGTTTAGATTATGTTTATTGTATATATAAGAATGAGTATATATTTAGATGATGTTTATTGAATATATAATAATTATTATATGTTTCGATTAGGTTTATTGTATATATAAGAATGAGTATATGTTTAGAACATGTTTATTGTATATATAAAAATGAATATATGTTTAGATGATGTTTATTGTATATATAAGAATGAGTATATGTTTAGATGTTTATTGTATATATAAGAATGAGTATATGTTTAGATGATGTTTATTGTATATATAAGAATGAGTATATGTTTAGATGATGTTTATTGTATCTATAAGAATGAGTATATGTTTAGATGATGTTTATTGTATATATAATAATGAGTATATGTTTAGATGGTGTTTATTGCATATATGAGAATGAGTCTATGTTTAGAATATGTTTATTGTATATATGAGAATGAGCATATGTTTAGATGATGTTTATTGCATATATGAGAATGAATGTATGTTTAGATGATGTTTATTGAATATATAAGAATGAGTATATGTTTATGATGTTTATTGCATATATGAGAATGAATGTATGTTTAGATGATGTTTATTGTATATATAAGAATGAGTATATGTTTAGATGATGTTTATTGCATATATGAGAATGAGTGTATGTTTAGATGATGTTTATTGAATATATAAGAATGAGTATATGTTTAGATGAGGTTTATTGTATATATAAGAATGAGTATATGTTTAAATGAGGTTTATTGTATATATAAGAATGAGTATAATTACTTTTATTTCTATATAACGATATCACAAACTACAATTTCAAACGTTTAACCTTTTTGTTTTTAAATCAGGTGTGGGAACATTTGTTTGGAGTCACCTCCTTCGCTTTCTTTTTGACTACTACGGTTCGAGAGGAACAATGCTAATAGTTGCTGGCATAGCTATTAACGGCGTAGCTTGTGGTCTCGTTTTTATGAAACATGGCAACTCCACAGAGAAAGAAATGACCACTGATTATATCGCGAAAGAGCACCATATATGTAAATTGACTGTAACTACACAAGATGATTTCAACGATGTAGTAAATGTTGAAATAACTAACATTGACAAGACATACATTTCCTCAACAGTAGATGAATTACCCCAAAGTCAGAATAAACAGCACACAGATGACAAATACTTTAATTCGTCGAAACCCAGCACAATCAAATATATATGTGCTGAAATGTTCTCAGTATCGTTATTGCGTAATGCAACGTGTTTGGCTTTCCTTGCATCAACGTTTCTTCTAAGCCTTTCATTCCTAGTGCCATTCAACCTTACACCGGATCAGGCTATTGAAACAGGGATGTCTAAATACGAAGCTTCATGGTTGGTTTCATCTATTGGTAGGTACAACTGATCTTAAACCAGTTTAGTTTTCCGAATCTATATTCCAATTTATCACATAACATGGCTTCTGGGAGTGTAATAAATCCATGATTTATTTCTCGTAATACACTAGTGTATTACAGATGCAAAAGAGAACCGAATCACTGTGTTTGTATACAGTAAAACATTAAATCCAAATTGTTTCCATGGTATATCATACGATAGACACCTATCAACTATTTATCATTATTTGAAATCATGCATGTTAGTAACGTTAAATTTGTTTTAAGGTGTCGCATTATTTGTAGGGCGAACACATTTACAGCCGCGTAACGCAGCGACGTCATGTAATCATAAAACCGACGTCATGATTTCTCCTACAATTTGCCGCCGTATATAAGATAAATTGACAAAATTAAAGTGAAACTATCACGTCGAAGGTGTGTTATGTGATAAACATTATCTTACATTTGTGACTGTGTATTATTGACTTTAATAAACTCGTTGGATAAAAAGATAGGATACGAGGCTCATGTGATCCACCTCGTTTATTAAAATCAATAATACACATCCACTAATGTAATATCCTCTATATATAACTTGTAGCATGGTCGGTAACATTTCCTTTGATGAATGCAAAGCATTAAATCGTTTAAATTATGGTAACTAAAGGGGCGTTGCTATTTCGTACTACTTATACTAAAAACTACCAGATAGACGAATTTACAGACGTCACTCTGACGTCAAAGTGTTACTAAGTACACCATGCTACAAAAAAATAGAGTCTGTCTCAGCTCGTTGGTTATTTAAACACTTCGATGGGCTACGCCTATCTCGGTGTTTAAATAAGCCAACTCGTTGAGAACAGACGCTATGTATTACATAGAAATCTCAGTGCTGAGTGATTATTGAGCTGTTTTTAAAATTCTTATCAAGACCTTTTGCGTCAGGTCTTTCAAAAATTAGGACGTCATTTTAAACGATATTTAACGTCAGAAAACATCCAAAACAACGATTACGTTATTTTAAAACAACGTGAGGTTTAAACAACTAATTCAAATGGTTAAAAACAGGATAAAGGTGTATATTTTCTTCAGTTGGTGTTGAGAGATGGGCATACAATTGAAGTTGTGAGAATGTGTTTGCATTATGTTCAATCTCTCAAAAATGTGTGTTTTAAAGACATAAAAATCCACGTCAGATAAGAATAAAATATTTTCAAAGGGTTTAAGCTGTACGAGATCAAAACCTGGTGTTTGGGAACAACGGCCTTTGGTATCGATGATCTTCAAGTCCCACCCACCAGGTAGGTATTCATCGGGGACAATAAAACCCGCTGGAAATATTTTATTTCTTAACTACCCGTGGCAACGGGCTGGCGCCGTCGTGTAACGGTAGTACGGGTAAGTAGTGGAGTAGATTTCACGAGAAAATAGCTGTTGAATACACTGTGGGTATTTTGGTAGCTAATTGACTTTATTTTTGTTATAATCTTACTAATTGTTTAGGTAATCAATGACAATCAATAATCAACTAAGAGATATAATCATTTTGGTGCAAACGGATTCGAATCTCAAAATATTAGAGGCAAACAAATTGGGTTAGTCGTTATATACTAGTTTAATAATATATTATTTATATGTTATATATATTAAGCAAAATGTCTTTATGTTTTAACGTAGTGATTTTAACTGTCGTGTTAGTATGTCTCCATGTGTATTGTATTGTATTGCCGTAAAAATATCTCTACGGTTATGTGATGTTATAATGGCCATTCTAAATTGCTACAGTTCCAAATAATAATTAATAATAACACGCAAAACGGATAAGCAATCCGTATAAAATGTAACGATCTGGATAAGTAATGGGCAAAACCTCAATATTATAATTTTGGCTTCATCAGTTATTCAGACGCAAACTTGTGTAGGCATAACAATTCTATAAGACGACACGTTGTCATCATGACAATAACAGTTTCGCAAAAAGCAGACTCCCTCTACTGTTTCAGAAGTTCTTTAGTGTATACAAAATTACTCACCCTTGAGCTTTGTGTCACCACAGCTTGACATTGACTTACCGAGATGAAAAGTACAACTCCAACCTAAAAATTGTTCTGCGACTAGAAATATCACAGCCTTTGTTTTACAGAAAAAGTATCTAACACAATTTTGAAGTTTAATAGTTCTGACAGATTTCTTGACCACCATTTTTCAAAACGTCAGAAAATCATACTACGCAACGCATTTCATGTTCAGTGGTGGACCTCTGTATAGTATGTCACTACGCTTCGCTTTTCTCTTGTGCGATGACTGGACAACCTAGTGGGATTTTGTGACTGGTGCACCGTCTGAAACAAAAGATGGTGCATGAACGTTTGTCCCTCAGGTTTTATGGTCGTACCCTAGATTAGTTTTCGCTTTGGCAGCAAATGCTGTCGTTGTTGAGTACACTTCTTTACACATCCTGGGCTGTTTCTATTTATGGATATGTTTTACAAATCATTAGTATATTTTTCACTGGTCCTTTGGGATCTACGATCCCAATATAGGTGGCTTTGAAGAAGTAGAATACCGCTTACGCCGGTGTTAGTGGGGGTTAACGGTGTTGCTTCTCACGTTACCTCTCCTGAACAGACTCAATAAAACCGAGTATACTACCTTATTGTTTTGGTTGGGGTTGTTGCTTTTAGAGGATCTCCCTTATCAGTATTTATTATATATCTTTATAACAACATTTAAGGGTATCGTTCGCTAATTTCTCTGGATCGTGATTTTATTGTTAGAGATTTCCTCTTGATGGGATTAACTATTATTTACATTTGGAGCCTGAATACAGGAAAAAAGCGAGGCTGTGTACACATACAATCGATTTAAGTTAACCAGTAGACGTATTGCGTTCGGACTGTTCCAAGTCAGTAAGCCTGGCTTCACCACTCTTTATGGTGTGTATTGTCATGTCCATTGAATATTAAATTGCTCATTTGATTTAGTTTTGTGTATTGTGCCTTTTTGCGCAGTTGTTTTTATAGAATCGTTTATTAACAGCCCTATTTTACAACATATGTACACCATTTCTATATATATATATAACTTACATATTTTGAGAATCCTAACTCTATAGACACAATATAAACGGCGTTAATCAGCCAGGCCAAACCCCAAAACTGGAGCGTCGAATTAAGAGTTACCAACTAATATATCACTTTACGCATATTCAATCACGTATATTTTAAGAACCCGGGAATAAACATTTTACTTTTAATCTGCACATACACATTATTATATGACCTGAACACCTAGAAAGAGTTTTGTTAAACGGTTTTGTAGTATAATTTGTGCCGTTGTTTGGCGGATTAGTTTCCTTAATCGATACCACAATGACAACTCGTGTTTTAAGCGGGCGTAATCTCGTGCATGTGTTACATCTTATATTAACTCTCACGAAATGACAATAAAACCGAGTCTGCTACTTTCTTATCTTGTTTGTGTCCATTACGTCCGAAGGATACCTTTAACTGTATCTAGTTACAATATATTTTGGTTTTAAACTACATTCGTATCATTTCAGGAATAACCAATACATTAAAACTAAGAAGCTAATCTCATATGTACTCGATGACCTATCTGAAATCTGAGCATCAAGGGGAAAACCGTTAAGGGCACGACAAAACGGAGTGAAGGACATTGATCAAAGTGTCCCACTTTAAAGGATTTAGGAACACGTTGTCATAGAGTCCACCGCCCGTCCGGTCGTTGCACAATCAAAGAAGGAAGCATAATTTCAAACTGTAGAAGGGTCTACAACTAAGCAAGTAGTGCGCCGCAAAATACTTCGGCCGTAGCCTCTGTTTATAAATTTTCTAACAATTTTAATAAAAAACTCATGAAAATGTTCACGACTGATAATCTTCCTAAAATAATTATAACAGTCGAACAGGAAATGCAGCTTTCACAGAAGACAGTAAACTCAAAAGCACGCAAAAGGACAAACATGAACGGCAAGGTTAACAAAAAATAAAGTCATATGACGTCACAGACACAAAAAGGGTTGAGAATAGGGCTACCGCCTTGAAATGGTCAGTGGGGGTTTAAACCAGGTTCTAGGGTGCACTAAACCTCACACTTACCCTACTGTCATCCCAATAAAACGGGACAGTGTAAATAAAGAAATCCCACCATGAACTATTCTCTAACCACAAGGCAGCATTAGTAGGCAATATAAGTAAAACACAAATATGCTCTTGTATATAAATACAAAAAAACAAATAGCCTAGAAAGCCACAAAGAAGGTACTCAATGACTTGGCAGAAGCCAGAGCAATAAGAGAATAAACCATTGAGGGCATGCCAAGACGAGATTGCAAACTAAGTTTGTAGATCACATCTCCATAAAAGACGGGTTGTGATAAACATCGTCGCAGAGGTGTTTTAAGATTGCTATTATATTTGTCGAGCAGATCAGTGTTACGATGTGGTAGCCAAACAGCAAAACACAAACTTTCAACTTTGTACCGGATGCCAATTTTCTCAAACACCATTATAAAGCACGTTTTATTAAATTGCTTGAACAACTACACACATCTACACACATATAATAAGTTGTCTTACTTCTTATTCAGGAGACGTTCTTGATAAGCGTCGAGTTTCACCTACAATACTTAAATTTAATAAAATTACCTTTCCACAATATACCTTAACACAAAACCTTAACACAGCTACTTGCTCTTATTTAAGAATCCTGTGTAAATAATCCTTCTCAGCGTATTGAAAGGAAACGAACATGTGAAACCGCCAATGACGGACAGCGTCAACTAATTTTGAATTTAGTTTTAGCTGTGATGGCCATCTTGATTTACGGTCCACCGGGTCTTGTCGTATCCCTAACGGTTTATTATGTTGTTGCTCTGGCTTATGCCAAGGCATTGAGTACTTATTTCTTGGCTTTCTAGGCATTTTGTTTTATTATATATACATGATAATTTATGTATTTTACTTATATTGCCTATTAATGTTTTGTTTGTTAGAGATTTTAACCTGACGGAGGTATCTTTCTTTACACTGTCCCGTTTATTGGGATGACAATAGGGTACCTTAGAAACTGCTTTAAACACAGCGGCCTGTTTTGCCAAGACTCAGCCCTTTGGTGTTTGTCTTATTTTGCCTTTTATTCATCTTTAAAGTAGTTCTTTGTTACTGTGAGAGTTTGTGGTTGACTGTCGTCCTTGATTGCTACTTTTCCTGTTCGACTTTTGCATCTACGTTTTGTATTTGACACACTAGATACCAAGAGTAACATTTTTGTAAAGTTTTATGACAATCGAATGGTTGACGACATTGCGTTGTAAACCTTCGCCTCTCACCGCTGCGGTTTCGAATCCCACTGGGAGCTTGACCTGGAAAGTGAGGAAGTGTCGATTCCTCCAGATGTCGGGAGGTGTACAGTTCCGGTTCTACCCAGGAAAGGTGGGTGGTCTTCCTCCACCACAAAAATTCGACCGTCATATATAACCATGTTAAAAATGACATTCAAATAAACAAACAAACAAATAAACAAGCAAACAAACAAACATGACAATCCATAGAGTAGTTTCAGAGGAGTTAGTCGCCACAAGTCTATCCTCTATAACTCCACTGAAACACTGGCGGCAATATGACTGTTCTACGTCGAAACGAAATAAATTTTGATTAGGACGAATGTTGATTAGGACAACTATATATCCTGCAAGTTATTTTGATTTTTGGTAAAGGTTCCAAATCAATACTACTTAAGTTGTTGAAAAGTATTCACTTCGAAATATCTTCAGCCATCTTTCGCTGTGATGGCCATCTTGAATTTTAGGTCATTAGGTCAACCGGAATTTTACTTAGGACAAACTAGATATCAAGAGCAACATACCTGTGAAGTTTCATTGAAATCTGTTTAGTAGTTTCGAGAAGTAGTCTCCGCAAATGAATCCATTGGAAGCAACAAACACACACAAGAGAGAATAGCATAGTCGACTCGGTTTCATGGAGTATGTTCATGACCTACGACCCAAAAATCAATAGGTTTCCTCCTCTTACCTTGAGAAAGGTACCTATAAAGTTCCATGAGTGTGGGTATTATGGTTTAGAAGTTATTGTCCAGAATGGATATTTCCATATAAGGTCATTCAACCTTGACATATGGCATACTGTCCACAGAAAATAAGATTTCCTCTCCCACATAAGGCAATATACAATCTATAAAGCTGCATGAGTGTGGGTGGTATGGTTTGGATGTCATTGTGCAGTATGCATATGCCAATATAATGTCATGGTAACCTTGACCTGTGACCTACCCAAAACAACAACAATAAGGTTTTTCTATCACCTAAGGCTATGTTCCTATGAAGTTTCATGGGTAAGGCGGTTATGATTTTAAAGTTATGGTCCGGATTGCATATTTCCATATAAAGAAATGGTGACCTTGACTCTTTACCTATTGACCCCAAAAGCAATGGAGTTCCTTTTCTTACCTATGGCAATGTAAAATAAAGTTTCGTGAGTAGGTGTAATGATTTCAAAGTTACCATCCAGAATGTGTATTCGCATATAAAATTCTGGCACCTTCACCTCTGACCGAGTTACCCCAAAACAATAGGGATCCTCCACCCACCTAGGGTAACGTACCTTCGAGTGTAGGTGTTATGGTTTCGATTTTATCATCTGCCATGTGTATTTCCATATAAGATCAATGTTACCTTGACCTTTGAATTACTGATCCTTGAAACAATAGGGTTCCTCTTCTCAACTATGGCAATATATCTATGAACATTCATGGGTTTAGGTGTTATGGTGTCGAAGTTATCATCCGGAATGCATATAAGGTCATAATGTCCTTGACCTTTGACTGACTGACCCCAAAAACAATAGGATTATCCTCTCACCTAGCAAGGTACTTATAAAAACTTCATGATGACCTTAACCTTTGACCTACCGATCCATTAACAATATGGTTATTCTAGGGCAAAGTACTCATGACGTTCATGAGTGTAGATGGTATGGGTTAGAAGTTGTTGTCCGGAATGCGTATTTCCATATAAGGCCTTTAATTTACTGGCTCTAAAAACAAGAGGGTTCCTCCTCTTGCATAGGGCAATGTACCTATGAAGTTTCACGAGAGTAGTTGTTATAGTTTTGTAGTCATTATCTAGAATTAATATTTCCATATTAGGTGACCTTATATAAAGTCAAGGTAATCTTGACCTTTGACCTACTGAACCCCTAACAGGTTTCCTCCTCTGATATAGAGCAATGTACGTTTAACGACAGTAGGTGTTAATAGTTTTATATGTATCATGCAGAATGTGTATTTACATAATTGATAAGGTCATGATGACATCGACCTTTAACCTACTGGCCTCCAAAACAACAGATTTCCTCCTCTCACAAAGGGCAATGCACATAATTAGTAGGTGTTATAGTTTTTTAGTTATCATCCAGAATATGTATTTCTATACAACGTCATAGTGACCTTGACCTTTGACCTACTGATCCAATAAACAATAGTGATTCTCCTCTCACCTAGGGCAATGTACCCATGCATTATTATGAGTGTAGCTTTATGGGTTTGAAGCTGTCGTCCGAAATGCCTATTTCCATATAAGGTCATGGTGACATTAACCTTTGTGACCTTAACCTATGAACTACTGACCCCAAAAACAAAAGGTATTCTCCTCTCAACTAGGGCTATGCAACTGTGAAGTTTCATATGTGTAGGTGTTTTCGTTTAGACGTTATTGTCCGGAATGCATATTGCCATATAAGGTCCATGTGACCTTGACCTTTGATCTAATGACCCCAAAATAAATAGGGATCCTCCTCACAACTAGTGCAATGAGGGTGAGTCAAATACGTTTGTAATTATCGTGCGGAATTTGAATTGTTTACGGACGGAGAGACGAACAACCCCATACCATAATACGTCCCGTTTTTCAAAGGGGAGTATAAAATTATCAAAGCAAAGTACAGCTTCTTTCAAGTCCAAATTTTACGCAACTCATTAATCTTAGTTCTAATTGGCAAAAAAATGAGTTACAGGACCGTAATGCAAGCTCTGTGTCTTACTTATAGACTTCTCGGACTTGCGAGCGGGCCTATCTTATACTGATCCACTCGGGGCAACAGCCGTGGTTCTACATGGTGCCTACTCTATTGCCTACAACTATGGTCGGCATTCAATCTTCCATGACACAAACTACGCAGTTTGGTTTTGATCAGACCCAAGCCACACTTATAAATCAGCGCCGTAAAGTAACAACTGGCACCATAATTGGCACCACCGGTTGTTGGACACGCACCTCCAGTTTGATGAAATATTGACCAAAGTTTAAGTGCCCGTTATTGATAAACATCAAACTAGGTATTATTTATATCATATCAATTATGTAACAGACCAACTTAGTTGCATGCACGTGTCACCGAACTGCTGTAAACCATATACTGGTGTTTTTTTGACATGTAACACTTAGGTGACCGAAATATTTCATCAAAAACGCACTGAACGACATATATTTATTCTGTAATTTGATAACATATGAAACCACACATATATATAATTACATATTTAAAAAAGCAGCAATAAAAATACGACTTTAACACAATTATATATATTTCCAGGTTGGATTTTCGACATGACAGGAAGTTACGACATAACGTTTATAGTCGCAGGATGTGAAATCATCGTTGCAGCACTTGTTTTCGTTCTTCCAGATATATGTTTCTATATAAAGAAGGCTAAACATAGTTACACAATTAAAGCTAACTAACAACTATTCTTTCCCCATGTATTGGCATTCTCTTGCCAACCAACCCTTCAATTTGTTTGACCTTCACAGTCATACATACTTTGTATTAACCCTAAACGCTTCATTCTATATCTTAAGTGAGTGTGCGAACGTGCGTGCGTGCATGCGTGCGTGTCCTGGGGATATAAATTTAAGAAAACATTTGGTAATGTATAATTTAAACACATTTTAACGATAATTGCACACTAGACTGCGTTTAAATTGTAGTTCCCTTAACAATTATTTGTTTTCCAAAAAAATGGTAGACTCTCCTCTTTGTACATGCGGATGTGTAGAAAACGCTGACCACTTCTTCTTTAAGTGCAATAAATAAACTGATATTAGAAATTTATTGGTAAATTCATTACCCCGTCTACCAAATATTACACTGAAAACACTTCTCTTTGGAGATCAAAATGTATTGTACGATACAAATATTCTTAACTTCGGTGCCGTACACAAATATATTAAAACCTCAAAACGTTTTAACTAGTAGATCGATTCGTTCTTTTGTTAAATTCCCAATTCAACTACACCCGCATTCCGCTGTGTCGCCCTAAAGTCCCCGTTTTTTAAAAAATTATAATGGAGATTTCTTAACGAATATTAATAACAATTAAATGTATTTACATAATCTATTAATTTATTCTTTTGTCTATTTGAGTTTCGTATATTTCAAGTATCTATCTATGTTTCCCTTTCGTTTCTTTTTATTATTTCAATTATATTTTATGCTTTTTTATGTAAGCTACGCATTATTCTAGAATATATACCAAGAACTTACAAACAATTTCTTTCTACACAAAGTAATTTAAAAATATTTAGTTCTCATACTTCCACAATGAATATTGTGAAAATATCTAATTATTGCTGTTTACTATGCCATCAAGTGTGTACAATTCATACCTAGGAGAAGAACATCATAAATATCTTACTTTCGTTTTAATCCTTAATCTTCTATTGTGTCCAAATAATACGTTGTAAAAAGCTTGTGAAATAAAATATAGACAGGTTTAAATTCTCGTTCATATATGTAGACTTTGCATTTCCTTTAAAAATTGGACATATACATGCGGCAATCGTTTATTAATTAATACAAGTTCAAAATCCACTGTAAGTATGCTCAAAGTCGAAAACAGTAGCGCTTGTATGAACGTTAATAAACTTAACATGTACTCCAGTAAACGGATATTTCATGATACTCGTTAGTTTAATGATTAAAATAGAAATGTAAACCCAAGAATGTCCGACACAACCGCAACTTGAAAACACCACGCTTCCGGTGACAGCATTTGTTTTGGTTTTTGTGGTATTAAGGAAAGGCATTATTTTATTGTCATCATTTATATTTGTTTGAACAGTGACGGGTGTTCTGTTATTGTTATGTTAGTATGTACATGCTATTACAGACGTGGCTATTTGTGGATTATATATGAAACTCATTTTATGGGTAAAGAGGAGTACTACAAAAGTGTTGTAAATAATGATTATTTAAATTATTTATTTTATTTTCTGTATATTAATACATTTGCATAATATATACGAATGATTCGTTTAAATATCGTAGTGTTATACAAGCTATAATGGCGTATATTCTTACATCTACTTACGTAACTGGTGATGCTCCCGTCTTCTAACCAGTCGTTAGTGAAGTTGTCAAATACGTTTTGCTAAGTTTGATGGTTGAGATCGAAGAGAGCCTATCCACATGGTCGCTATCTGTCCTGCGTCACACTTGATGCTGACTGGTCCTTAGCACTGACCCGAAAATACACAGGTGTTCAGTTGTACTGTCAGAGGCCCAGCTGTGGTGGTGGACATTAAGTGACCAGTAAAACAGTAGTAAAATAAAGCATACAATATGATATCAATATAATTGTATGGAAACTAATTTAACATTTATAAACAAATTGTAACACACCATTTGATATAGCCTTAGTTTAACCAGCTTGTATCTCTTTGCATTATGGCTAGATGGTTAAGATGTCATTTTTCTAAAAGCAATCATTTCAAAACAGTAAATTGTATATAGCCAGACGACTTTAAGATGTGCGTACACATATGCGCATGCTCATATATATTTTAGCCTTACAAAAGAGTATGATAATGGACCTTTGGAAACGGCCGAACACGACACATACAAAATATTGCAGTCTCGGTTTGTTCATGAACGGTAGTGAAATATGTTAGCTACCGCTCACGCCCTCTAGCCCCGGGTAGAGCAGAACTCAATATTCATAAAATCAATAGTACATAATTTTAACCATCCCGAAGATGGCATATATACTGTAATATATCAGTTATCATATCTCCTCCTTAACCACTGAACGGAATTCAATCAAACTTACTGTATGACTTCCCCACATGATAACGGCGAACAGGAGCAACATTATTGTTGGCTCAGAGAGAGTCAAAAGGTCAAATACACGTGATTTGATATACTTAAACACTGAAACTGTTCACGAAAGAAGGCCCCAATCATCGAGGTTCGGGTGAACGGTGGAACAATCTCCCAATTAGAACATAGGTTAGATGGATACGTGAACGCATGGAGAAGCCTAGATCACGAATCTGTTTGAGTTGACCGCAAGTTAAAATTATTTAATGCAACTTTACGATCGCTGACTGCCTTTTTGCAGTCATCGTCGTACCATGGTTTATGTGGGTGTTTAGGATTTGCCGAGGTTTTTGGAATAGTTTGATCAGCTATATCGTGAAGAGTTTTGGTAAAGAGCAGTTGCGTCTTCCACATCCTCGAAAACGGAAGGCTTTAATTGTTCCTCGCCAAGAGATTGAAACGTAGTCCAATCAGCCTTACGAAGTTTCCATCGTTGCGTATTTTCGAGAAGTGGAGGGCCGATATTTTCAAGAAATATGGGGAAGTGGTCACTCCCACAGAGGTCGTCTCCAACACTCCACGAAAAATCCATTAAAATGCGTTGAATCGCATATTGTTAAATCAATGGAAGAATGAGAGCCTGTAGCAGGATGTAAATAAGTATGTGACTTATTATCATTAAAAAGACACAAATTGTTTTTGGCTAAGAAATCCTCAATTTTCTTGCCTTTATCGTTTATATCTTTACAACCCCAGATGTATTTGTGTGCATTAAAATCACCCAAGAGTATAAAAGGTGATGGCAATTGTGCAACTAGGTGATTTAGATCATTAGGGTCTAGTAAAGAACTAAGTGGTAAATATAAGGAACATATTGTTATAACTCTGTGTATCGTAACTCGGACCGCAATAGCTTGCAAATTTGTTTGCAACGCAACAGGTCTGTGAGGAATGTTTCGATTAATGATTATCGAAACTCCACCAGTCGCCTTGTCCCCGGTATCACAAATATGATTGTATAGTAAGTATTGTTTAAAAAATATCTTATCACTTGTCTTCAAGGATGTTTCATGAAGACAAAAGGCAATAGGGTTGTGTTCATTTAAAATTAAGTAGGCGTGTTCTTATTTGTAACATCATGTTCACCAGCTCATGTCGAAATCGGGTATTTAAGCGAGCAAATATAGCGCAGGTAATCATTTACTGTGATATTTACATGTATTTCAAGTGGTAGGTGCCCTCCTGATTTTTCAGGACTTCATCCGCGGTGGAGTAATTCGGTGTGCACATGCACTACTGAAACATAACGCGTTCTTATTAAATTATTTCCAGTGTCAATATAATCATCGTTATTGTTACTACTTCTAAATGAAGTCAAAGTCTTGCACAATAACACATTCTTCACACGATTCTTCCATACGTACAAGGATTGTCTTTGTTGAATTGGTGCCGCCATGTTTGACCGGACTACTGTTCCCACAATAATTCCAAGCGCCAAACACGAGAGATGATACTAGTATCAATCGAGGGCGAGAATGCGATACAGTATGTTTAAATACACCAGTAGTCACGTGACAAACAATTACGTCATTGCTTACGTCACATAGCTTGCGCTGTATGACGTTCTCAGCTTGTTCAAGATGCTTATTATGTGTATTGGTGCATATGATGGGTTTATATCTGGGGTGTGCAAGGTTTGGGAGCATGGCAAGTTTGTTGTAATTAAAATTTCATTAAAATTACTGTTGAGTTTGTCTTCGTGATGTTTATTTACCAAAATGTTTATTTACTTTCGTTCTGTGACGTTACGGTTTAAAAAGTGACGTCATGTTACGTGGGACTTCCGACGGATGAAAAGTACGTGGGGAATTAATGGAGCAGACGTATTTTACCGTAAAATAACATACAGTTGTCTCTTTTCTTTTTGTATTTGAAAGACTGCGCAGGTCGTGTTAGAATTAAGCTTAAATAGTTCAAAGCTACACGGTGAATTATTTATTTTTTTAAGTTAATCATGTGCAGTAATAGTATAGTTCGGATAGGTTAAATTAAGAGATAACCATGCCTAGATGTTCAATCTAGGACTGAATGTGTGTTGTCTTACGGTCTGAAATTTCGTTTTATGGCGACGCGGTAGAGGTGCCGGAAAACGTAATTTCAGACCGTAAAGCCAACCACATACCGTCCAAGATTGAAAATCTTAACATGTTTCTCAATTCTAATGCTTGACCATTTCAATGCCAGAAATATAAAGTAAAATCATACATACATACTTGTTTTTCCATGAAATCCAAAATCCATAGGTAACGGAATTTTGTCGACGTAATCCAATGACGTCGCTTGTCGCAACGTTATGTGACGTCACATATTTTTCAGACGGTCAATCGGGAATTTTACAAATTTGAGACGTTAGCCAATGCAGTTAAGCGCTACATTATAGCTGCGTTAGAATTGTATATAATTCAGATAGGCTATAGTGAGGATAAGTGCATGTTTGTATAATGTTTACTGCATTATTTAAGAGAATGAGTGTATGTTATGCTTATCGCATATATGAGAATGAGTGTATGTGTTTAGATTAATCTTATTGCATATACGAGAATGAGTGTATATTTAGATGATGTTTATTGTATATACGAGAATGAGTATATGTCAAGATGGTGTTTATTGTATATATGAGAATGAGTGTATGTTAGGATGGTGTTTATTGCATATATGAGAATGAGTATATGTTTAGATGATGTTTATTGTATATATAAAAATGAATATATATTTAGATGATGTTTATTGTATATATGAGAATAAGTATATGTTTAGATGATGTTTATAGTATATACGAGAATGAGTATATGTCAAGATAGTGTTTATTGAATATATGAGAATGAGTATATGTTAAGATGATGTTGATTGTATATATGAGAATGAGTATATGTTTAGATAAAGTTTATTGTATACACGAGAATGAGTTTATGTTTAGATGAAGTTTATTGTATATATGAGAATGAGGATATGTTTAGATGATGTGTATTGTATATATGAGAATGAGTATATGTTTAGGTGATGTTTATTGTATATATGAGAATGAGGATATGTTTAGATGGTGTTTATTGTATATATGTGAATGAGTATATGTTTAAATGATCCTTATTGATACACGAGAATGAGAATATGTCAAGACGGTGTTTATTGTATATATGAGAATGAGTATATGTTTAGATGATGTTTATTGTATATATGAGAATGAGCATATGTTTAGATGGATTTTATTGTATATATGTGAATGAGTATATGTTTAAATGATCTTTATTGTATACACGAGAATGAGTAGATGTCAAGAGGGTGTTTATTGTTTATATGAGAATGAGTATATGTTAAGATGGTGTTTATTGTATATATGAGAATGAGTATATGTTTAGATGAAGTTTATTGTTTATACGAGAATGAGTATATGTTTATCTGGTGTTGCTAGTATATCGAGAATGAGTATATGTTTAGATGATGTTTATTGTATATATAATAATGAATATATATTTAAATGATATTTATTGTATATATAAGAATGAGTATATGTTTAGATGAGGTTTATTGAATATATGAAAATGAGTATATGTTTAGATGATGTCTAGTGTATATATAATAATGAGTATATATTTAGATGATGTTTATTGTATATATAATAATGAGTATATGTTTAGATGAGGTTTATTGTATATACGAGAATGAGTACATGTTTAGATGAGGTTTATTGTATATATAAGAATGAGTATATGTTTAGAAGATGTTTATTTTATATATAAGAATGAATATATGAGCCGCAACACACGAAAACGTCCCTTCGGACGTTCAGACGACAACGTCATAACGTAACATTTTATGACGTCGGCCGGTAATCAATCACTAATAAAATTTCTCGTCACTTCTGTGTTTTACCTAATTATTATATCATAGGGAATATTTTTCTTAATATAAATAGTTGATGCTATAGAAAATGGTAATTGTTTATGTTTTTTGTTGTTATTTAATCAACGACGTCGTCCAAGATGTCGACGTCATCGTGCAAAATTAATGGTGAGTACAATCTTTAATTTTCAAATTGAGATAAAATCATTTTTAATTAAGATATCAACATAAAATAAAGAGATTTTTAAAGAGAAAATCACCGTGTTTCATAAGCGTCAAAAAACATAAAATGTGAAAAATTTGTCTGAAGGGTCGTTTTCGCGTGTTTCGGCTCATATGTTTTGATGATGTTTATTGTATAAATGTGAATGAGTTTATGTTAAGATGATGTTAATTGTATACATGAGAATGAGTATATTTTTAAATGAAGTTCATTGTATATATGAGAATGAGTATATGTTTAGAGGATGTTTATTGTATATACGAGAATGAGTATATCTTTAGATGATGTTTATTGTATATACGAGAATGAGTATGTGTTTAGATGAAGTTTATTGTATATATGAGAATGTGTTTATATTTAGATGATGTTTATTGTTTATACGAGAATGCTTGTTTGGATGATATTTGTTGTATATATAAGAATGAGTATATGTTTAGATGATGTTTATTGTATATACGAGAATGAGTATATCTTTAGATGATGTTTATTGTATATACGAGAATGAGTATGTGTTTAAATGAAGTTTATTGTATATATGAGAATGTGTTTATATTTAGATGATGTTTATTGTTTATACGAGAATGCTTGTTTGGATGATATTTGTTGTATATATAAGAATGAGTATATGTTTAGATGATGTTTATTTTATATATAAGAATGAGTATATGTTTAGATGAGGTTTATTATATATATGAAAATGAGTATATATATATAGATGATATTTATTGTATATATAAAAATGAATATATGTTTAGATGAATTGAATTGAATTGAATTGGATTTTATAGTCGCACCAACAGCTAAGGTCATATGGCGACTTTCCAGCTTCCACTGGTGCAGGAAGACGCCAGGTGCCCCTCCGAGCAATTTTCGTGCACGGGCGGGTACCTGGGTAGAACCACCGACGTTCCGCAAGCCAGCTGGATAGCTTCCTCACATAAAGATTTATTGTATATATAATAATGAATATATGTTTAGATGATGTTTTTTGTATATATAATAATGAGTATATATTTAGATGATGCTTATTGTATATATAAGAATGAGTATATGTTTAGATGAGGTTTATTTTATATATAGGATTGAGTACATGTTTAGATGATGTTTATTGCATATATAAGAATGAATATATATTTAGATGATGTTTATTGTATATATAATAATGAGTATATGTTTAGATGTGGTTTATTGTATATATAATAATGATTATATATTTATAAGATGTTTATTGTATATATAATAATGAATATATGTTTAGATGATGTTTATTGTATATATAAGAATGAGCATATGTTTAGATGAGGTTTATTGTATATATAAGAATGAGTATATGTTTAGAAGATGTTTATCGTAGATATAAGAATGAATATATGTTAAGATGATGTGTATTGTATGTATACGAATGAATATATGTTTATATGATGTTTATTGTATATATAAGCATGAGTATATGTTTAGATGAGGTTTATTGTATATATAAGAATGAGTTTATGTTTAGATGATATTTAGATTATACGTATTGCATGCATGAAAATGAGTATATATTTAGAAGATATTTAGATGATATTTAGATGATACTTACTGCATACATGGGAATGAGTATATATTTAGATGATATTTAGATGATACTTATTGCATACACGGGAATGATTATATATTAAAGATGATATTTAGATGATACTTATTGCATACACGAGAATGAGTATACATTTATTTGATATTTAGATGATACTTATTTCATACACGTGAATTAGGATATATTTAGATGATATTTAAGTTATACCTATTGCATATATAACAATGAGTATATGTTAAGATGATATTTAGATGATACTTATTGCATACAGGAGAATGAGTATATATTTCGATGATATTTAGCTGATACTTATTGCATATATAACAATGATAATACAATTACAAGGGAAGACAAAGTATGCGACACCACAAACATACACGGATTTACTAAAGGTCTGCCGTCTTGGAACGGTACTTGGAAAAAGAGGTCACGGTTTTTTTAAACCTCTCTTACCCTATTGTCATCTCAATAAATGAGACAGTGTATATAACAAAATCCCCCACCCGGCAATATTATTTAACAAACTAGGCGGCATTAGTAGGCAAAATAAGTATAACACAACGATGTTCATGTATAAGCTTGGAAAGCCACACATCTAGGACTCAATGACAGTGGCGATATATAGGACGGTGACATGTTTGTATTCAATCGTGTCTTGTCATGCCGTTGACCATTTATTTTCGCGGTACCCTGGCCTCTATCTCGCCATTGAGTACTTACTTTGTGGCTTTCGATGCTTTCATTTTTTAAATTCATATGTGCGTTTAAATATACGTGCGTTTTATGATATCGCCTATTAATACTTCCTAGTTTGTTAAATAACACAGCCTGGTGAGGATTTCCTCATTTACAATATCCCGTTTTCTTGTGATGCCAATGGGGTAAGCGTGAGTGAGGTTTGGTGCACCATAGGACATGTTTTAAACCCCAGGAGCCTTTTCCCCAGTGACCGTTCTAAGGCGGTATCCCTATTATAAACCGTCTTGTGGTGTCGCATATCTTGCTTCTATTTGTCCTTGTACTTGCTGTTCGTTTTGAATTCTTTTTTTTGATTGACTGTGTTCTGTGTATACTACATTTCCTGTCCGTCTTTATACTCCGTGGCCGCATGGTTAACGACGTTGCGTTGTAAACCTTCGCCTCTCACCACTTCTGGTTCGAATCCCACTGGGAGCTCGATTTGTAAGTGAGGAAGTGTCGATTCTTACGGATGGCGGGAGGCGTTCAGTACTTGTTCTACCCAGGAAAAGTGGGTGATCTGCCTCCACCACAAAAAAAAATCGACCGTCATATATAACCTTACTTATGTTGAAAATGACATAAAACACCAAACAAACACAAAACAAATCAACTTTATACCTACTGAGACTGTATAGGATATCAACATGCCTATAGAAATTTAGAGTAAACTATATAAATGCATTTATTGAATATTGCAACGTTACAAACGTAAACAAACGGCATATTTTATGATACTACTGAAATTAACACCATAGCATTTACTGTGTTAGCAGTGCTTATTGCTTTTAAATTACAGATATGGTTCTAGAGCCTTTAAAAAGAAAAAAGAAATGTATGTGGCTGTTATTATCAACTACCATTATGGTAAGAATCTTCATTGCTATATATGCGGTGCCAGCAATTCGCCAAGGTAATCCACACAAGATGCTACTGGAGCTGGAAACGGTGATTCAAGCGATGTCCAAACCAAAACAGCCTTATCACAAAAGTGGCACTCCATTTTTCCAGGAAATAAGCCATGACTGGAACGAACATGACTACAAAGAAATATAAAAAGATCGGACAGGGAAAGTAGCATTCAAGGAGGACAGTCAACCACAAAATACAGAAACAAACACGCAAACAGACAAACAAGAAGGCAAAAGCAATAATAAATGCAAACGACATCACAAACACAAAAAGGGTTGACAATAGGGCTACCGCCTTGGAACGGTCAGTGGCAAAGTAGTCCACTGGGGGTTTAAACCGGTGAACAAAGTGAACAAAGTGAACATGCAAAAAAAACGACCCGATATTTGCATACGTTTCAGCGGCTAATACTGTTATGAATGTGATTATGTCAAAACATGGCGTATGTTAGTATGGATGGGGACAGGCGACAATAGCATTGCTTCGCACTGGCGCTGTATATGGAAAACATGGTGAACATATTGCTTTCGACATAGATCATTTAAATGAAAGTTCTGAAAATATGGATTTTAATTTCGATGTGTACCTTGCTGCTGATAGTCCAGACAAAATCCATAACGTTTGGAGAGATTTAGCTAGTTTGAAAAATAGAGGATCTTGCATGAGTATTCATTCATTAAATAATGCGAGGCTCTTGCCGAACATTATATGATTTTTGCTAACGAGTTTAATAAATTCAATAATGAATGAGAACGAACGTTAAATTCTATTTATCACATAACTCTCTGTCACAAAATGTCACGGGTAGAGCGTATTGGTCGTTCATAGCTCTTGTAAGTTATCGGTTACACCCAAATCTATTGTTCGAGTTGAAACAATTTCACAATATTCATGATCTATTCATGTAACTCGTAAAAGCGTGCACATTTTAAGTGGCCGCCAGAGAGGCCGTGTCATAAGTTTAGTTTTGTGCTAATGCATGTAAACGTATAGGTATATCTTCCTTAAACGGCAAATGTGTATAAGGGGCCTCTCGTGTAGATTCAATACCACAGATTTAGCCACGTTTGTCACGGACTGAACGGGAGAAATAATGATTTGGGCGTAATGTTTGCTATAAAACCCATTGTCTTCTAGCTCTTGCCGGGATGATCGATAGTACTTTGTTGGAACAGAGATTGGACGGCAAATTTCACAGGCAACATGTGGTTAGTAGTTATTTTGTTAAATTTTATCGTACATTTGTATTCAGTGGGCGGCGCCATCTTGTTTGGCGGTTACGACATCCGGTTAGCATTGATGTTTCTCAAACATTAACTTTAGACTAGCATATGATTTTGAAGTTACTGTATTAGATGTAATTATTGTAATTGATCATTAATTGTAAAACAATATTAATTTGACAACAGTGGATAATAGGTGCATTAGTTAACGGTGGCGTATAACTCAGTGATTGTAATACACGAGTGTTAACATTAGTTAACAATGAGATGAGTGACTAGGATAAATGTTCGACGCGTATGCATAGCGTTGTATAATGTGGTCATTAGTTGACATGCGTGCATGCATAACTCAGTGAGTGTAATATGAGTAGTTTGATATTGTTTATATTACATGTATTAGGGGCATTGATTAACAGCGACTTACATGGCATATACATGGCGTTGTAGAATATGTATACATTGTTACTCATCATTAGTACAACTTACATATATTGATTGAATAATGATTTGTTTGGGTAATGATAATTATGCAAGATTGTTATGTTTGTCAACCGACATCTAAAATGTATGAATAATTACAGCCTAAGCCATCCAGGATATAAGCCATCCAGGGTTGGAATAAGCCATCCAGGTTTGGATATTCCAGAGTGGAGCTAAGCTTCCACGATTAACGTTTACTAGCGGTGGAGACGGTCCCCGTACCTGCGCAGTATGGCCAGGTTTTACTAACGACAAACCCCGGGACACAAGGTGGGCCCGTTACCAGTCCTCACATGAGGAACATCACTCACAATCTAAGTGGAGGTTAACTATCATTACATCGCGTCATCAACCCTTACAGAAGGCATTTGATGACAATCATCCATTGAATTCGCGCATCATCATCTTCATGAGCTCTCGCGCATCACAGTTATCGCGCTAGATCAACATTGTTATAGCGTTAACAACACTTTAGTATCTTAGACATTCAGTATTTATACCAATACTAAGAACGTCTTAAACGTTCATGAGAACATTCTTTTCGTAGTTCATTTGTGTATTCGCTTGTTTTTTTAGATAATTGTATATATATTAAACATATTTTAAAAGTTGCATTAAACTTATGTAAATGCATTCACCGCCATTGATTCTTTCCTGAGTTAGCCCAACCACTAAGGTCATCCTGTGACAACTGGTGTCAGAAGTGGGATTTTGGGCGACTACGGAGGGAAAGAATCAATAAGTGATCTTTATTATGATATACTAAATCTCTACTTATTATTTTAGAATTGTGTACCACCCTCTGATCCATCAAGGCGACTGTCGACGATCACGGATACAGCTTGGAAGACAAGTCAAGACACGACAAGGGTAGGGTGAGTCCAAACTGTTGTTTTGCCCGTTCTTTCCTTGGCGCGAGGTCGCAGTGGTCTACACGAGTGGGTTTGGGGCACTTTTAGCTCAATAATTTGGGTGTTTGTTTTTACCTCCCTTGATATACAAATAGTATCCAATTAGGTTGGCGAACAAGACGTTCAACTCATGTTGTGACACTCGAGTATACTTATATTGATGGGAGAAGTAAATATACATGTACATGTTATACACATTTCGATGATTGTTTAAGGTTTATGTCCAATATCAAATATAGATTTTTTATGTAGTGTATATGTTTTGTGTAAGCTAGATACTATCTATACATAACCTCCAGCGTTGGAATAACATCATTCTCTCTCAAACAATTTTCATAACTATCTCTGTCCTTGGTATATATATATATAAATATTGAAAGGTTGATCTGCATCTGATTTTTTATTTATTAGTATCGTTATGCCTTCACTGCCGTTTTCTATTCTTCTTCCACTGCCGTGTAATAAATTGTCATCACATGTTCTAAGGTCAAGCCACAAAGCATATGATTTTGTCAGATAAGTCTCAAGAGAAACATTGGTAAAGTTTAAGTCCCTCGCTACTATTTCTGTCTCTTTGTTTCTTTTTGATGTCAAGGCAAAATATTTGTTGATTTCATCCCAATGTTGATATGCCTTCATGCCCTGACTATACAACTGATTTGGTACGCCCTCTATTGTCATTTCAACCTTTTCAATCTTTGGGTTGTAATAGGTTTCTGTGCTTGTTCTTTCTGGGTCTTCAAACAGCATTAAAATACCTTTCATGCTCCGTGCTGGTACATTAATGTTGATGTTCCAAAGAGTATCAGATTTGTTTACTATTATTTTTCTATGTCGCAAGATACGATCATACATAAGTGACATCTTACCATTGGTTTGCTGTCTTATTTGTCTTATTTGTCTGGCTAATTCAACATCACTAACTGTATCAAATTCCAAGCAGATAGTAGTTAGCGCTAGTACAAATGTGTATGTAACTTGTCCTATGACGATGCCCAGGTATTTACTGAGGACACAGTGACTTACCATTAGTAGTTAGGTGAGTAGAATTATTAGTGACGTGTGTATTGTAATTAGTGTAGTTAGTAGTCCACAATGTCCATAGACATGACGTCTATAAAGGAACTTACGGAAATGGGTAAGGAGTTAGGGTATGCTGGAGAGGAGCTTAGAACCTTTGTTAAAGACGAACAGGCTAGGGAAAGGGAATTTAGACTTAAGGAAAGAGATGGAGAGAAAGATAGGTTAGAAGTACAAAGTAGATTAGCTAAAGAGAAGCTAGAATTAGAAAGTAGATTAGCTAAAGAGAAGATAGAATTTGAAAGTAGATTAGCTAAAGAGAAGCTAGATGCTGATAAAGAGAAGCTAGATGCTGATAAAGAGAAGTTAGAATTAGAAGGTAGATTAGCTACAGAGAGGTTAGAATAAGAAGGTAGGTTAGCTAAAGAGAAGCGAGATGAAGAAAGTAGACTAGCCACAGAGAAGCTACAATTAGAAAGTAGAATAGTAAGGGAGAAGCAAGAGTTAGAACATGAGAGGTTCGAAACAGATGGTAGACTAGCTAAGGCTAATATGATTATGGAGAGGGAGAAAAAAGAGTTTGAGCATAAGTTAGCTTTAGAGTTGGAAGCAGCTAAGACACATAGTAAGGACAGTAAAACTGAAGGGAAAGATAGTTATTCTGGGAAGTTAAAAGGTTCGAAGTTACCATACTTTGATGCTGACAAAGATAACATGGACAGTAATTTGTTACGGTTCGAACGTTATGCTGAGTTACAGGAATGGACCAAAGATAAGTGGGCAGTTCATTTAAGTGCGTTATTGAGAGGCAAGGCCGTAGATGTATTTTCTAGATTACCTAGTGTAGATGCTCTTGACTATGACAAGTTAAAGGATGCTCTTTTAAAGAGATTTGAGTTAACTGAAGAAGGTTTTAGAAAGCGGTTTAGAGCTTGCTTGCCTGAGAAAGGCGAGTCATTTATTCAGTTTATTAGTAGATCTAGAAATTACTTAGATAGGTGGTTAGAGTTAGGGAAGATAGCGCAGACTTATCAGGGCCTCGTAGATTTCTTGTTGCGATACCAGCTATTCAATGTTTGTAGTAGAGATCTGTTGTTATTTCTTAAAGAAAAAAACTAACTAGTGTAGATGAAATGGCAACACAAGCAGATCAGTTTGCCGAGGCTAGAGGTGGAGCTCATAATGTAGTGTCGAAAGACAGAACTTTTAGAGATAGGCAAGGGGACGATCAAAGTCATAAACAGAAAGGCCAGAGTGGAAACTATAGAGGTGGAGGTAGTTCGATGGATGCTAGAGAAGGTAGCAATAGTGGTAACATAGGTAGACCTTTTATTCGTTGTCGTCACTGTAATGGGAATCATGCTTCACATGAGTGTAGGAAAGCGGTGAAAGTGTCCGCTGTCGTAGACAATTTTAGTGACAATAGTAGAGTGGACAACAATGGAGGGAGTCAGAACCAAGGTTTTAACAACCCATGGAATTTCAGTAGAAGTAGAGGTGGTCAAAACCGAGGTAGAAGTAGAGGCAGAGGTAGTAATAGTCCGGTTATTAAAACCGAGAGTAGTAGCTGTTGCGTTAGATCGGAAGGTGTAATGGCGAAGATCGGAACATGTCTCTTTCCGTACGCAAATCTTCCAACGGCAGATGGTAGAGTGAATGGCACGGACGTAATTGTAATGAGGGATACAGGTTGTACAAGTGTGGTAGTTAGGCGTAGTTTAGTTACGGATGACCAGTTGGTAGGTAAACAGTCACCGTGTATGTTGTTAAATAAGTCGGTAGAGCACGTGCCAATAGCGAGAATAGATGTAGATACACCTTTCTTTAAAGGGACTACAGAGGCACTATGTATGGACGACCCGATGTATGATTTAACGATAGGGAACATAGAAGGTTCAGCACTTCCGGTAATGTCCGATTTTAGAAGTAGCAAAAGTAATGCAGTAGAGACTAGAGCGCAGGTTCAGAAGCAAGCTCAAGCTTATAGAAAATTAAAGGTTCCAGCAGCCGTAGGTGACATATCTAAAGCGGAGTTTATAGAAGCAAAAACTCAAGACGAGTCATTAGGTCCTTGTAAAGTGAAGGCCAAGGATGGGGTAGTGAAGAAGTGTAAAGGGTCCGGTAGTTGTAAGTTTGTACATAAGAATAGGTTATTGTACAGAGACTTTGAAGATAGTGGTAGTAGACAGTTTCACCAATTAGTGGTACCTACCCAGTATAGAACGACAGTGCTTAAGGTAGCTCATGAGTCGATTATGGGAGGTCATTTAGGCGTAAAGAAAACGTCAGATAGAGTATTGGCAGAATTTTATTGGCCAGGCGTTAGTGGAGATGTAACGAGGTATTGTAGGTCCTGCGATGTATGCCAAAGGACAGTACCAAAAGGTCGAGTGACCAAAGTACATTTAGGTCAGATGCCACTGATAGATACACCATTTAAGCGGGTAGCCGTAGACATAGTTGGACCAATTTTTCCAGTGTCGGATAGGAAAAATAGGTACATTTTAACCATGGTAGACTATGCAACTAGGTATCTGGAGGCAGTAGCATTGCCCTCAATTGAAACTGAGAGAGTAGCTGAGGCATTAGTTGATATGTTCAGTAGGCTAGGTGTACCAGAGGAAATGCTGACGGATTGTGGGTCACAGTTTACGTCAGAACTTATGGCTGAAGTAAGCAGGTTATTGTCTTTGCGTCAAATCATGACAACACCATATCACCCTATGTGTAACGGGTTAGTCGAACGATTTAACGGGACGTTAAAGCAAATGTTACGGCGTATGTGTACCGAGAGACCCAAAGATGGGGACAAGTATCTCAATGCTTTATTGTTTGCATTTAGAGAGGTTCCACAAGAGAGTTTAGGATTTTCTCCGTTTGAGTTATTGTACTGTAGGTCAGTTAGAGGTCCCATGATGATTCTTAGAGAGATGTGGGCAGGTGAAGTAGATAGTGATGAGGTTAAGACTACATATCAGTATGTTTTAGATCTGAAGGAGAAACTCGAGGAGACTTGTAAGATAGCTCAAAGTCAGTTAGTTAAGCCAAGTACCAAGTACAAACGGTACTATGACCAGAAAGCTAGAGCTAGGAAGTTTAAGATAGATGACCAGGTGTTACTGTTACTCCCGACCGACTATAACAAGTTGTTATTACAATGGAAAGGTCCGTTTTACGTTAGAGGGATAGTAAACACTATGGGTTACCGTATCGAGATAAACGGAAAGTTAAAGACCTTTCATGCGAATATGCTGAAAGAGTATATCAGTAGAACCGATAATGTGCAACAAGGGGTGTTAACTGTAGTTAATGTTGCAGTTATTGAGGATAGTGAGGAAGACAGTAGTGAGGACACTAGTCCCATATATTTTCCAACTAGTGTAGGTAAGGAGACAGCAGCCGATGTAGACATATCGGGCATGCTTAGTGTAGCAGAGAAACGAGAGGTAAGTCGTTTAGACTCTGAGTGTAGTACTGTTCGGTCCGATAAGTCGAGACCAACAGATGTAGTGCAATGTAGCTTTAAGCACACGTTAGCAAAGCCGATTAGGGAAACGAGAGACCCTACTCCATTTCGCAAACAGTATACTGGTAATGCGATGGATGCAATGTGTAAAGTTGGAGTTCTTGTAGTGACAGGAAGTAGTGTTATTAGTAACCGTAGAGTCGTGTAATAGATCGTGGAAAGGACAATATTGGGGCAGACTATTTAAGTCGCCGCACATAATGACAGGTTTAATACAATAGTGTATTGCAGTGTATTGTACAATAGTAGTATATGTTACGACAGGGTAGTGTACAATTGTAGAGTATTGTTGAAATTTTAATGTTGCTTATTATGCAATCATGTCTTTTGCTCAGAAGAATTAATAGTTTCTTAACGTGTAAATATTAATTATCATTCTGTTGGATTTTAAAAGTGTAGCACTTTCTTTAAGTGGGGAGATGTTGTCACAAAATGTCACGGGTAGAGCGTATTGGTCGTTCATAGCTCTTGTAAGTTATCGGTTACACCCAAATCTATTGTTCGAGTTGAAACAATTTCACAATATTCATGATCTATTCATGTAACACGTAAAAGCGTGCACATTTTAAGTGGCCGCCAGAGAGGCCGTGTCATAAGTTTAGTTTTGTGCTAATGCATGTAAACGTATAGGTATATCTTCCTTAAACGGCAAAAGTGTATAAGGGGCCTCTCGTGTAGATTCAATACTGCAGATTTAGCCACGTTTGTCACGGACTGAACGGGAGAAATAATGATTTGGGCGTAATGTTTGCTATAAAACCCATTGTCTTCTAGCTCTTGCCGGGATGATCGATAGTACTTTGTTTGAACAGAGATTGGACGGCAAATTTCACAGGCAACATGTGGTTAGTAGTTATTTTGTTAAATTTTATCGTACATTTGTATTCAGTGGGCGGCGCCATCTTGTTTGGCGGTTACGACATCCGGTTAGCATTGATGTTTCTCAAACATTAACTTTAGACTAGCATATGATTTTGAAGTTACTGTATTAGATGTAATTATTGTAATTGATCATTAATTGTAAAACAATATTAATTTGATAACAGTGGATAATAGGTGCATTAGTTAACGGTGGCGTATAACTCAGTGATTGTAATACACGAGTGTTAACATTAGTTAACAATGAGATGAGTGACTAGGATAAATGTTCGACGCGTATGCATAGCGTTGTATAATGTGGTCATTAGTTGACATGCGTGCATGCATAACTCAGTGAGTGTAATATGAGTAGTTTGATAATGTTTATATTACATGTATTAGGGGCATTGATTAACAGCGACTTACACGGCGTATACATGGCGTTGTAGAATATGTATACATTGCTACTCATCATTAGTATAACTTACATATATTGATTGAATAATGATTTGTTTGGGTAATGATAATTATGCAAGATTGTTATGTTTGTCAACCGACATCTAAAACGTATGTATAATTACAGCCTAAGCCATCCAGGATATAAGCCATCCAGGGTTGGAGTAAGCCATCCAGGTTTGGATATTCCAGAGTGGAGCTAAGCTTCCACGATTAATGTTTACTAGCGGTGGAGACGGTCCCCGTACCTGCGCAGTATGGCCAGGTTTTACTAACGACAAACCCCGGGACACAAGGTGGGCCCGTTACCAGTCCTCACTGGAGGAACATCACTCACAATCTCAGTGGAGGTTAACTATCATTACATCGCGTCATCAACCCTTACAGAAGGCATTTGATGACAATCATCCATTGAATTCGCGCATCATCATCCATGAGCTCTCGCGCATCACAGTTATCGCGCAGAATCAACATTGTTATAGCTTTAACAACACTTTAGTGTCTTAGACATTCAGTATTTATACCAATACTAAGAACGTCTTAAACGTTCATGAGAACATTCTTTTCATAGTTCATTTGTGTATTCGCTTGTTTTTTTAGATAATTGTATATATATTAAACATATTTTAAAAGTTGCATTAAACTTATGTAAATGCATTCACCGTCATTGATTCTTTCCTGAGTTAGCCCAACCACTAAGGTCATCGAATTTTACCTGTCGCTTTAACACGCGAAACCGACATAAACCTCTGGGAATTGGATCATAGTCATTATCGTCTTATTTGCATATTTATATAACTAGTGGTATATCGAAAATATGGAATGGTTTTATTCCACTCCCACACCGTAAGTTATGAGATAAATACATTATCTACACTTCTTAAATGTCCAGTCAACAGTCCAGAAGGAATCCAGGACGGATGTTAAGTGATGACGATATCTGGTCAAAATGGTGAGTTGTCAAAATCTCGATTTACAGCATGTGGACCAGCAATTTACATCAAAGAGAGAAATGAATTGTGGATGACTAACAGCAACCTTCATGTCAACCATGTACTGCGATTTTCGCGTATTCTACCAGTGGCATATTCATCGCATTATGGCTTGTCCATACCATTGCCGAATGATCCAGTGTTCACATTTTCCCATATCGTTCCAATGAAGCGCACGCATACATCGGAAGAAAATGTTATGTTGTTGGTCATGGAATTTTGAGCTTAAATGAATCTACATTACAGATACGTGATGTGATATCGATTAATGAAGTTTTTACGGGAAATAGAAGACTATGGACGACAATGTAAACGAATCTAATCTTCGCTCCAATCGATGTTGTTTTAAATACGATATCAAATTTAGTATGTTGACATACTACAGCATGGACATTGGCAGTACATATTAAAATGACAGAATGGGTTTTTCGTTAAAATCGATGGATTTGACGGTGAGACGCTCTCTAACACTTTGTTTTTTTGAAAAGGAAAGGAAATGGACTGGGTTATTGGTCGAAGTAAATCCTTACATATACGAATCAATGAAAGACAAGGATCGCAGATGTCACATGATGAATGCGTGTATAAGTAATAACGTCACTGAAATGGACTTTTACATCTATGAAACTAATGTTTTATATTATGAAATATATTGATGAAGATACAATTATTAATGTAATAGTGCATTCAGTTGTTTTAATTGGATATTAATCTGTGTATTTACCAGACAAAACATTTCTGCTGAGATTTATAACCAATACAATGTCTTCATAGTCTAAACATTTGTCCTTTTCACAATATTGTAAGAACATTGGTGATGTAATATTCATAATCAACTGCTTTAGAAATGATATTGTATCATTCTGAATTTTCAAAATAAGCAAGAACATATCAATAGTAACATTATAAATGTTAATTGACATAATAGTTGTCATATTATAGTTAAATGACTGCAATATGGTTACACGCCCGACCATTATATAAAAATAAAAATAATTGCGTCGTCTTTCCTATACACAAATGCAAATTTAGATTTCATTCATCCAAGAATGTTCAAGAATACCACATACAATCAAAGACTGTATCTAATAGATCGTTGATAAAATTGAGACATGAAATATAATTATTTACACTGTGTATGCAACAATAGTCACTTCTTCAACTAATTTCATTATCTAACTTCTAAGTCATTTCTTCAGCTACTAGTCTTAATATCAATCTTTATATAACGTCTATCTGTTTCGGTACTGAACATATATTTATACATTGCATATCTAACTAGCTTAAATATCTTCTGCGCCCTGGTTGACATTACAACAGTCTTCATTCCCTTCACATTTGCACAACTCAGTGCATGTTAACTTGTTCTGTTTACATTTACACCTCCGTGTACAGTTGCTCATATCACAGTTGCATTTCACAAGCTCGACCATTGCATCTGTGGACACCTGCATAGCAGTCAATACTTGTTTCAGCTTTAGAACATCCTCTGTCTGCCATCCAAGTTTCAGTGGATCAGGTATTATAGGATCAATGATTGTATCTTGTATCCATATGTTATTCTGCAGGTGAGCTCTGAGAATATGTTGATACCAGGCTCCATAGGTAGGAGGCATTTTGTCAACTCCTTGTATTGAGGATAATGTCACAAACTTCCTCCAGCGAATATCTCCGGTATCAGTAGTATTTATAGCCTTAGTGCTCATAAGCATGCACCAATACTGCATACATCCCTTGACCGTCCTTTCAGAAGGAGTTGGACCATCACCCAACATGGCAAGACTGGTCAAGATGTCATCAGGGCTCTCCATGAGGCATTTCAATGCCGTTTTCTTGCCCACGCCATTAATATGTCCAGTAGTGTCCGACCCTGTTAAGGCATGCATGCCTGGAAGTGCTTTTGACTTCTGTTCACCTAGTCTGCTGTACATTGGTGTTAAAGGAACTACACGTCTTAGATCTTTTATGCCAGTCACAATCCTAGGGGCATGTCCTAATAAATCAAAGTGTTTACTGATTGAATCATTTCTTCATTTCTCGCATTTGATTGTGCATTTTTGGGACCATGGATTAACCAGTTAATGAACAACACCAGCTCATTTGGGGTTTTTTCTTTATCTTTGTACGAAAGTGAGCCATCAAACTGCCATGTTAAACATTCAGATTTCTTTAATTTATTTCTCAACTGCCTTGCACAGTCATACATTTTCTGAACATCAGACTTAGCTTGTGTATCAGCGTCTTCAGTGATTGCAGTGGCACATGTTGCACGTGAATGAATCATAGACGGTTTGTTTCCAGTGGCGGATGTAATTGTCACATTATTTAAATGTTCCAACAACTTTGTCTTGAGTTTGTACATGGATTCATTTTCATAAGAGAATTGAAAGTCCGACATAGTTTGCTCATATCTACTAAGGGCATCAGGCATTGTAATGATAGAACCATTGTCAATATCTTCTTGCAGGAGATAATAGAACTGAACCTCTGCTGCTTGCAAATTTAACAACGTTCGTTCCTGTATGTCTACACTATTTTCTGTTTTATTTGCTTCATTATCAACTATACTGTACTTCTTGCGTTCAGAGCGTTGCAAAAATCTTTCCCAGTATTTAGTGTTACATGATTTGTGGTACACAATATCTCTTGACAGTAAATCCCCCACTGAAAGGATATCTGCTAGTCTCACTTTCCAAATTTCATTCTTGCTGTTTTCAAATATCTTCAAAATCTCATTACCCTTGTTTTGGGACTGGCATCTGGTTAATATGTCACTTTTATCTTCTTGACAGAAGATGCATTTGTTTTTGTCATAACTCTGGGGATTAGTTTGAGTTCTAGTAACTCTCTTTGGAGTAGAAACACTCGGCTCTTCCAATGACTTATCTAGACTTGGGCGTCCTCTTTTTCTGTTGGTAAGATGTTTTATTTCAGATGTTCTTGAGGCTTTTAGTGCGCGGTTTTCATCTCTGTTGATGTGATTTGTGGCTTTTTGTTGGCAGTATCTATGCCAGCTGGCACCTTTCTCTTTCAAATCTTGCAAAGTCACATTGTGCAAGCGATTACCAATCCTCAGGTACTCAGTATTTCCAAGTTCAGCTTTTCTATGGATTTTAGTTAGTCGATTGTCATATGCTGAATCTTTAAATGTCTATTACTTTGGCATAGGATGCACAACTTGTAATCCGTTGTTGCCCTTTTCGCTGGAGGTACAGGCTCCATCGTCACAAACTGAAAATAAACAAGCATTTAAAAAGTTTGGTAAATTTCAATAAGATGATCAGTAACATAAAATATGTATACGCTGTTTTCGTTGCCAAAACTCATAATGTTTATTCATTATTTGCTGGGTGACTATTCTTAATGACTGTTAGTGGAACACATTGTTTATACAAACTGAGGGTCATTAGAAATTAAAATAGACACACTTCATTATAAGAAATAAAATATGAATATTACATCACCAATGTTCTTACAATATTGTGATAAGGACAAATGTTTAGACTATGAAGACATTGTATTGGTTATAAATCTCAGCAGAAATTGTGTTTTGTCTGGTAAATACACAGATTAATATATAACTAAAACAACTGAATGCATTATTACATTAATAATTGTATCTTCATCAATATATTTCATAATATAAAACATTAGTTTCATAGATTTAGCTGCATGCCCGAATATTGTATACATCCGATTACTACCACACTATTTTGCCTCAGACAAATGGACCTTGTTATGCATGAACACTTTATAAATAGATTATAGGGCCTACAAAAAGGCTTACTACATGTGTAGTTTATATAGCCAGAAACTTACGACTGGTCTGGAATAGGAAACATGGCCATGATGTTATAAATCATTGATTTTACTGTTTTGACTTCTGCAGTGTACAAATGGAGGAACATAAACAAAGGGAAGTAACTGAAAGTCATCTGAATTTAATATCATATTACAGGTTAAACTATACTAATTTTTTTTCCTATACATAAACTGTTTATGCATTTATGTCTTATTTTGGGAATGTTAATGTTAAAAAATACATACAAATATATGTTTCGGATCAATGTACAGCTAAACTTTGTCTTACGCATAATTTGTCTAAATTTCTCTATTTCCATTCTTTTTCTTCCTTTATCAGTTCTTAAATAGTAAATTGTATGATACAATTAATTATAAATGTTAGGTTTGTTATCCAATGAATGTGACATTCTAAAATTAGTTTAGTGCTTTAAACATAAAAAAATACGATGTTTAAGTTTGTTTTTATTATAAAATTCATTTTGTCGGTGATATTGATATTAATCTCATTTTATTCTGCATTGTTTTAAAAGTGTATTTTAATTGTTTAAACAGAATAGAGCATAAGTTTTAATTTTAAAAATGAAAAAAAAACTAACAAAAATCAATAAACAAGTGAACATAAGCTGTATTACTTACCGAAATCGGCCAATATTTCGGCGGCCATCTTGAGACTGGCGGCCATCTTGAAAATCATGTGGTGGTTCGTTATCAAAATCTGACCGCAGTTCATCATATCAACAATTTCCATGACCAACAACCAGTATTTTTTACATTTTAAGCCCAAGGTAAAGAAATTATTACGGTTGGTGGTATAAATGGGAAAAAATATGGCGGCCATTTTAAATCCAAGATGGCCGCCAAGATAATGAATTGAAAAAATGGAATAAATACTTTTCATTGACTATAATGTCTAAAGAACAGAACAAGACCAAAATAGAAGAGTATAGCAAACATTTTAGCAAATACACTTTTTTTAACCATTCAGTATATACTAGTGTTCATAATCGAAATAGATCAGCATCGTGAAGAAAAAATAAAATACATGACATCTAATTGATACAAATGAATACAAAAGTTGGACTGTGACGACGTGTTCACAAAATTATAGCTTGCAAGATGTCCAACCAAGTTCTGTCATAGGATTTAACTATTGACGAAAATCCGTTAAAGTGTATTGCCCGAAAATGGTCATAATTAAAAATATATATTAAATTCAACTAATTACACGTGTAAGGACGTTTAATGCTGATATAATGTAAGTCTTCATGATCATGAAAGTCAAAGACGATGTATCCCCTTGCTACACAAAATTCAGAAGGTTATATCAATAAATCCATAGGTTCTTTAAATCGCACAGGCTGCGATGACAACGATGAGGCGATTGCCCAGCAACGCACTGGTTAGGGATAAAATGGCGAATTCTGATGCATCAGAACAGCACACTTTCTTATAATTTTATTTAGTGCTGGATGAGATGTCTCGATGTAATCTATAATTATTCATTACTGCACTTTATTACAGGAAATTGCTAATGTTTTGAACCATTTCACGTTTTAAATTGGTCATTTCATTTCATTGTATTTTAATTTTAGCTCAAAAGCATGATATACTCCCTTTAAATTCGGAAGGTGTCAGAAAGTTCATGTTAATATAGAGGTTCAACCTAACATGTTTTAGTCTTAAGGGTAACACAAAATGAATGAGCCTAAAATGACCTCTTACTTACAATGAAATTCAATTAACAGGGTAATATGTGCTATGCTAGGTAACGCACCAAGGTCATTTTAAGCATTTAAAACTCGATTTCGTTCAAATAGTTAACGAATTCAAATATTATATGTGAAAAACAAGGTCTTACACTATATCTTGAATAATATGGAGTTTTATGATGAATTGGAAAAACAAGCAGATGTATCTAGAAAAACCTGACATACCTTTTATTTAAAGTGGGTACATCAGGCTTTGGGGTTAACATTGTTTTATTTTTAAACAAATAGCAAACTGAAATTACCAATTTAAAACGTGAAATGGTAAAACTCTACATAACATTACCAGTTTCCTATAATCATGATAATACAGCGCAATAATTAATAATTATAAATATTACAAGTCTTATCAGGTCATAGAGGAATCCCCAATAGAATGAAACTAGTATCAATAACATATATACGCATCGATTAAGAGTGGTGCGCTTGGCAAAAATCTATGAAAGTTCCTATTCAAAATCAAGGTAAATGAGGCCCCGATAAAAACAGCTAAGACCCTCTGATTTCACATGCATATGATTCAAAACGAATGAGTGATGTCATCTATTCGAATGGGTGATATCACATATTCGATTAGCGATATCAATAGAATATTAATGTGATATCCCTTATATGAATTTGAAATGTTGATATCATATACATGAATCAATTCATCTTTATTTATTAATTACTCAGTTTCACACAGGTGAAATGCATAAGTATATACAATTTACAACAAGTAGTTTTCAAATAGTCACAAATGGCAAATCATACATAAGCATACACAAACAACGATCACACACGTTTTGCAGGAGAACACTATTTAAACAGCTAATATCAATTTGTTAATTAGGTTGCATTGAATAATAAATTAAATGAGAATGTAATATAAATACTGCATATCATTATTATTTTTTTTTTTTTTTTTTTTTTTTTCTTTTTTTTTTTTTTTTTTTTTTTTTTATTAAATGTTCATTTAGGACGAAACATAAAAGGACGAATGTATTGAATAATGAGTAAGTACAATACATTTTCCAATATGGACGTGAAACGTGTTGTTTACAGAAATCGAACCTATTTAATCTTTTATAGAACGTTTATGAATTAAGATAAAGTAGTTTATGCGTAAGTAAAGGGTGCTATCTCTAGTCCCGGTCTCTATTAAAATAAGCATGTATGATGACAAGATACATTTAGTTGTAGTTTACAATTTTTAGTGTACTGGATTGTCTGACATGTATATTTTCTATTTTTAGACAATTATTGGAAATTTGGTTTGTTGTGTATTAAGGCTATTAACTGTAAGTATACCGTATACTTGCTTCTTCTAAATATAACAATGGACAAACAATTTATAAATAGAGTAGTCATATTTCAAAATTTAACAGTTAAATAATAATTGAATTGAATCTTGATTTAGAAGACCATTTTTTGGTAATAGCTTAAAAAGTTTATGTCGCTGAAACTTTATTCGGATAGCGTCTTATTTTTAAGAAAATAGTTTTCGTCAAGGACAGTCAAAAGTAACACCATTTACTTTTGAAGGACAGTATGTGTTGTGTACATGTGTAACAAAATAAACAACCATTACATACTGAATGGTACAATATAGGCTTGCGTCCAACTCTCATACTTCTTACAAATATTATGCTTTACATTCTACACAAATATTTACATCAACATATTTACATTTGTTTGTTAGCCGTAACCTTTATGACTTCCAATAAGTATGAGTCTTACCGAAACGAAAAATAAGAACTCGTAAAGGACAGTTCAGGTAGTAAAGCTTTAAGATTGAGTTTCATTCTAGTATAATAATGGTAACCATACTAGAAACAGAAAAAGAAAAAAGTTATTATTAATATTTAATTTATGTATTCATTATTATTATTGTTTTTAATAATATTTTTAAGCCATATTTATAGTTTTAACTATTTGCTCTATAAAGTAGCTTAGCCTTTTAAGTTCCTGTACATTTTCAGTTGAGAGTAACTGTTGAAATTTTAACATATTTGGCCTTGTATAATAGTACCTTTGGATATATTTTTTTCTAATATCTTCAAATTTTGAGCATTTTAATAGGTAGTGAAACTCATCACCAATATCATTACAATGAGGGCACTTTCTTTCGTTATTCGGGATGGATCTCCAACGGCCAACTTCGATTGGTAGCTTATGATTTCTCGTTAGAAACCTGATGAGTAGTTTACAGTAATAGGTTGGTAACATTTTAATATAGATGCTTTGTTTAAATTCTGTTTTAAATAATTTATAAATATTGGTGTTAGATGTTCTATCTATTTCTGAATGCCAGTTTTGAATAAATATATCTTTCAACTTTTGGTAGGATGATTTAATTAACCATTTTGCATTTGAAAAACTCTGGCTATACCAGATTCCAGAGTAACCCGAAGTACATAGTATGTTTTTAATATTGTCTATCCAAGGGGACTTTATCTTACTTTTTGATACCAGTTCTTGTATCAGCATATACATTTTTGAAGAGATATTTTGTTGCACATTATTATTCACTTCACTTGAATTGTTGATCAGTTTTGTCCAGTATGAAATGGTTTTATTTTTTATGTCAACTGATATGGGTGTTATGCCTACTTCCCCATAAACCATATATGTAGGGGTAGACTTCTTTAGGTTAAAAATGTATTTTAAGAATTTCAACTGTATTCTTTCTATAATATCTAGGTTTCCAAAACCCCATATTTCACTACCATAAAGTAAGATTGGTTTGACAGTTTTGTTAAACAGATCAATTTGCATATCATATGGGAGTGACAAATATCTAATTTTCCTCAGTAAAGAGAATAATGCTTTATTTGCCTGTTCAGCAATATATTTTTTGGTCTTTAAAAAAGATCCACTTCTTGAGAAGTATATTCCAAGATATTTATAATGGTCTACTCTTTCCACTACATCATTTCCTATATTAAAATTTCTGAATTGTCTTAAATTACCTTTACTAAAAATAACTATTTTTGTTTTTTCCACATTAATTTTTAATTTCCAAGTATCACAATATTCTTTAAAATTGTTAAGTGCTATCTGAAAGTCATTTTCGTTTTCACTTAACAATACAGTATCATCTGCATAAAGCAGAATAAATAATTTGAGGTACATATTGGCTTGATCTATATCGGTTTCTCTTGTGACACCATTTACATTTCGGTTATTTAAAAACAGTTCTAGATCATTTAAAAAAATACTGAATAGAAAAGGTGACATGTTTTCGCCTTGACGAACACCATTTAGACATTCGAAAAAGTCAGAACTACCATCGTTTGTGACAACTTTTGACTTAATGTTATTGTAAAGGTTATATATGATATTAAAGCATTTGCCATTTATATTTTCATTCTGCAGTTTTCTCCACAGACCTATCCTCCAAACAGAATTAAAGGCTTGTTTGAAGTCGATGAAACAACAAAATAACTTCTTCTTATCAGAATGGACGAGGTCAATGAGACTTTTAAGAATAAATAAATTGTCAGCTGTCGAGTGTTTTTTTCTAAAGCCAGCTTGAACTCCACTTATAAGGTTAGATTTTTCTGCATATAAATTTAATCTTGTGTTAAGTATATAAGTAAATAATTTTCCAAAACAACTAAGTAATGAAATAGGGCGATAGTTTTCTGGACGAGTTATGTTTCCTTTGTTTTTGTAAATGGGTTTGATAATGCCAATGGTCCAGTTTTCAGGTATTATACCTGTGTTAAAAATATGGTTAAACAATTTCACATAAATGGGTAGCATAGCATTAATAGAGGCTTTCATTTGTTCATTTACCATGTAACTGTGCCTGGTGATTTGTTATTTTTCAGATGTTTGATAGCTGTCTTAACCTCTTGTTCAGTTATAGGGCCATTTATTTCTTGATTTATCAGGTCTTCTGATAAATTATTATTTATGTGTATAAAATCTTCATGGTGAGTATTTTCTTCAGTCTGTGTTTCATTAATCTCTTTAAAATAAGTATATAAATCTTTGAGAGGGGCCATTTGGTCACTTTCTTTAGGTTTTACATTTATTATTTTCCAATATTGTTTGGGTTTGGCATTTTTTAATGATTTAAGTTTTTCAACACTATTTTCGTTAAATTTTCTGTGTGTTTTTCTTAAAACATTCTTATACTGTTTACTAATGTCTTTTAAAATTGTTTTATAGAATTGTGTTTTGTTTTTATTGTATGCTTGTCTTGCTTTATTATATATGTTTCTTATTTGCATACACTCTTTATTGAACCAGGGTTGTTTAAATGAAGATTTTTTACGTTCCCTGTGTTGTATTGTACCAAATGTTTCAAATGAACATTTCTCAAACATACAGCTTATATCATTTACAATTATATTTACATCTTCTTCATTTGTAATATTTTGCTCTATAAGAGTATCTAATTTAGTTTCTATTTCAATAATTTTCAGAATATCTAGATTTTCAGTAAAATTAATTGACTTTTCACAATCCCATAGTTTAGTTGTATCATTTTTTATTTTTTTACCAGTTTGATTAATTTTTTTTTACAGGTGTTGCTTGTAGTGTTAAAGACAATGGGCAGTGTACATCTGAATAGAGACTGCAGAAGTCGTTTACCTTAAGGTCAACAGTATTTTGGAATATATCACTAATTCATCACTAATTCGAATGGGTGATATAAGTGGCATTAAAAAGCAAAACGGTGCCTCATATATATAAAAGTATATGAATGATAAACAGTTCATATAAAACAAAGAGCGTGTTACACCATATTGCAACTTTTCAAAGGGAGATAACTCAAAAGAGCTTACCCAATATTTTTCGTTTGCAACCTTCTGCCCCCTTCTGACCTATTCTGCTATCTTTACGTATATCGTACTCGTATATTTGCATTTAGAAGGTCATACTCTGCCCTCTTCTACGTATATTGTCATCAAACGACTTACTGAACATTGTTTCGCCTTGTCAACTGATCAACTACCCTGGATTGTTGTTTGCCTTATAGATGTATACGATTTTAAAAATTGGTTCTCTAAATTACTTATTACAATAATGAATTCGATTCAGTCTGTTTTCCCATACTAGTTTAGTAAATAAGTAATTATACTATATTTAAAGTGGTTTACCCGAATAATATAAATCAATTATTGTCTACGCACGCACGCAATTTTTCTATAAACCGTAATGTTATACCTGACGAAAACACTGTCTAACAGGAAAAAGGTGCTTTGCAAATTTCTTGGCAAGTCCACATAGTGCATTTGTCCAAACTGTTGTTAGATAAAAACACGTTAAAAGTAGCTGTCCCGCCAAATAACGGCAAAGTTACACTTCAAAATCGTTTATCAAAACTCTATCAAGGTGTACAAGTCATATACTAATGTATATGTGCCGATTGAAAGTAAAATTTATTAACGGGTTCTTAAAATACCCGTGACTGAATATGCGTAAAATGAATTATGAGTTGGTAACTCTTAATTCAACGCTCTATATAGTTTGGATCCTCAATATATATATAACTTGTCGTCAGTAGGTTTAGAAATTGTGTACATATTTTGTAAAATATGGTTGTTGTTGGCGGGTAGCTACTTTAATATTGTTACAGGTCAAACATTTAGTTTTTTTCTACAGCCTTTTGTTTTGAATCAGACGAATAGGCTTTAAGGTTGTAATGTATATAGCGTGGAAAAGTCATAAGTATTTATAAATGATACTTGACGCTTATTGTTAGTTTTATCAAGATGTCTCCTGAATTGTTAATTGACCAAAATAAATTAATCCGGAGTTGTCATGGACATTAACACAACAAACTCTTGACAAGACTGTTAACGGCAGTAAGGCAAGAAGTCAAGAGTTTGGACATGTGTGTAGTGGTGCAGTGTTTGACAAGATTGTTAACGGTAGTAAGGCAAAAAGTCAAGAGAGTTTGGACATGTGTGTAGTGGTGCAGTGTTTGACAAGATTGGTAACGGCAGTAAGGCAAGAAGTCAAGAGTTTGGACATGTGTGTAGTGGTGCAGTGTTTGACAAGATTGTTAACGGCAGTAAGACAAGAAGACAAGAGTTTGTAAATGTTTGTAGTGGTGCAGTCACTACAATTAGAAATAAAACGGACTTTATGAGGCTGTTTGTGTAATTTAGGACATGCATTAAAATCAATCATTGAATGCACTCTATATTTCGAACTTTTTGAAGACAAATGCCTAACACGTTTACCTATATTACCATTAGTATGGTTATACCTCGCACAATAAAAGACATAGAACTGTCAAACTTCGTATAATCTCTACATGTAACAACAAGGTCAATTTGATTGACCTTGACATTCGTACATACTTTATATTAATCCCAAATGCTTTATTATATATCTTAAGCGTGCGATCGTGCGTGCTTACGTGTCCTGGAGTTTTACATTTAAGAAAACATCATGGTAATGGATAATTAAAATACATTTTAATTACGGATTGGTTAGCCAGAGAATGGCAATACAAGAGTTAGCTTTAATTGTGTAACTATGTTTAGCCCTTTTTATATAGAAACATATATCTGGAAGAATGAAAACAAGTGCTGCAACGATGATTTCACATCCTGCGACTATAAACGTTATGTCGTAACTTCCTGTCATGTCGAAAATCCAACCTGGAAATATATATAATTGTGATAAGGTCGTATTTTTATTGCTGTATTTTTATATATGTAATTATGTATATGTGTGTGTTCATATTTTATCAAATTACAGAATAAACATGTCGGTCAGTGCGTTGTTTATATTATTTAAATTCTAGATGATAACTACAAAACTATAACACCAGTAAATCAAATGTCACGACCACTATTGCCTTATATGGAAATACGCATTCCGGACAATAACTTCGAACCAATACCATCTAGACTCATGAAACATCATGGGTACTTTGCCCTAGGTGAAAGGAATAACCCTGTTGTTAATGGATCAGTAGGTCAAAGGTCGAAGTCATCATGACCTTTTATGGAATACGCATTCTAGATGATAAATACAAAACTACAACACCTAATCGCATGAAGCCCTATTGTCAACCATTGTTTGTGCTGGTGACGTTTTATGCCTTTATTCCTTATTAAAATTGCCATTTATGCTTGTCGTTTGCGTGTTTTGGGGTTTACTGTGTTCTGTGAAAGTACCTTGCCCTAGGTGAGAGGAGAATCCATATTGTGTTTGGGGTCAGTCAGTCAAAGGTCAAAGACACCATGACCTCATATTGAAATACGCATTCCGGATGATATCTTCGAAACCATAACACCTACACCCATAAATGTTCTTAGGTACATTGTCCTAGATGAGAGGAGGAACCATATTGTTTCAAAGGTACATTACCCTAGGTGGGTGAAGGATCCCTATTGTTTTGGATTAACTAGGCCAGAGGTGAAGGTCGCCATAACTTTATATGCGAATACACATTCCGGATGATAACTATCATTACACCTACTCATGAAACTTCATTTTACATTGCCATAGGTGAGACAAGGAACTCTATTGCTTTTTAGGTCAATCAGTAAAAGGTCAAGGTCACCATTTGCTTATATGGAAATATGCATTCCGGACCATATCTTCAAAATCATAACGACCGCACTCATGAAACTTCATAGGAACATAGCCTTAGGTGATAAGAAGAACCTTATTGTTGTCGTTTTGGGTAGTTCAAAGGTCAAGATTACCATGACAGTATATGGACATTGTATAACATAGTTGCCTTTACACATGATGAGTGAAATAATGTTGAAAGTACGTAAGAGCATTATGACTGAAATATTGTTAAGGGTTTGTAAGAGTGGGAGATATATATTGTTCTTTAAGTATTATTCCTGTCATAGAATCTATTCGTTTTACAAGTCGAAAATATTACCTCTATAACTTTCAGCATTTTAACTAAATTGTACTTTAAAACAATGCCATGTATATTATGTTGATATTGGCTTTAATTCAAATCACTGATCTGCACTTGTTGGAAGTCTGGTGACTGCATTGTCACATGTTGTTTACTGACATTTTAATGACATTTTAAAAGTATTTGAATCTGCGTATTTCTTCCTATGTTTAGTAAATGTTTATATAATCTGCCATTTAAAAGGATGTTTATTTAATAATTATGACAATCAAACGAAGTACATGTTTTAGTTCATTAATCAAATCTTGACAGATTGTTTAAAGTTATATGTTACATTTAGCAATGGTATGCATGTGAGCATGAGTGTATAATTCTACTGGGATGTATAAATAGTCCAAATCTGACCATGCACTTCGGGGAGGAGAGAATAAGCTGTGGAAGTGGTTAGATACGCTTCAGTAGCAATTCAGTATGCATTTTGACGCTGATATGATCAGTCTCAGTTTGATTTAGTAGAACACTTTGGGTTGTCGTAATTAGAATTAAAACTCTGAAGTTCTGAAATGACTTTATTTCTTTTATTGAAAAACACAACGCGAAGATAGAAAACTATATGATCACAAGTATACCCGACTACGGTATAATATGCACATTGCACAATGACTTCCAAACCATAGCACTCACACTCTTGAAACGTTATAGGTACATTGCCTTAGGTGGGAGGGGGAACCTTACTTTGTGTGGACAGTATGTCATATGTCAAGGTTGAATGACCTTATATGGAAATACCCATTCTAGACAATAACTTTTAAACCATAATACCCACACAAAAGGAACTTCATAGGTACCTTTCGCTAGGTAAGAGGAGGAAACCTATTGATTGTTGGGTCAGTAGGTCATGAATAGAATCTATAAAACCGAGTCGACTATTTTATTCTCTCTTGTTTGTGTTTGTTGCTTCCAATGGATTCCCTTGAGGCGACTACTTCTCTGAAACTACTTAATGCGTTTCCATGAAACTTCACAGGTATGTTGCTTTTGATGTCTAGTTGGTCCTAACTAAAAATCAGGTTGACCTACAATTCAAGATGGCCACCACAGCTAAACATGGCTTAAGATATTTCGTGGTGAATGCTTCTCAAAAACATAAATGGTATTGATTTGGAACCTTTACCAGAAACCAAAATGACTTGCATGATATATAGTCGTCCTAATCAAAATTCATTTTGACGTAAAACAATAACATGGCCGCCAGTGTTTCAGTGGAGTTATAGAGGAAAGATTTGTGGCAACTAACACCTCTAAAACTTCTCTATGGGTTATCATGAAACTTTACAGAAAGGTTACTCTTGGTGTCAAGTGTTTCAAATACAAAAAGTAGCTGCAAATGCAATAGTCGAACAGGAAAAGTAGCATTCAAGGACAACAGTAAACCACAAACAATCACAGAAACAAAGAACAACTTTTAAGATGAATAAAAGGCAAAAAAGGACATCACAAACGCAAAAGGGTTGGCAATGGGGCTACCGCCTTGAAACGGTCAGTTTAAACCAGGTTCTAGGTTGCACCAAACCTCACCCTTACCCTATTGTCATCCCATTCAACAGGACAGTGTAAATAAAGATATCCCCGTCAGGTCCGATATTGTTATCCTTCCTTAAAACCTCTAACAAACAAGGCAGCATTAATAGGCAATATACATAAAATACATAAATGATTCAAGCTAACCAGTAGGCCTTATTGCCTACTGACCGTTCCAAGTCGGTAACCCTGTCTTCACCACCCTTTCTGTTGTTTTTTGTCTCTTTCATTGTAGTTTCTAGTCCTTGTTTGCAGTACAGTGCGGACCTACGATGCCATTGCGTTTGGACGCTGTGGTTTCTATAGGACCCTATATATCATTGAAATTCAATCCTAGGGTGATTCCTGGTTGTGAAAGATTGCACAAAGGATGTTTAAATAAGAGCAAGTAGCTTTGTTAAAGTTTTGTGTTAAGGTAAATTGTGGAAAAGTAATTTTATGAAGTATTTATAGGCGAAACTAGACGCTTATCAAGAACGTCTCCTGAAAGTTAATTAGAAGTAAGATAACTTATTAAACGTTTACAGATGTTTGTAGTGGTGCAGGCAATAGAAGTAAGACGGGTTTTATAATGGTGTTTGTAAAAATTGGCATTAGTACATATCTGAAAGTTTGTGTTTTGTTGTTTGACTACCCCATCCTTGAAAACGGTGCACTGAGTTATATACATGGCAACATCATCCTCAGTAGATTGAACTGGAATATGCGAATTATAGCTCCCGATGTCCAGAAACAAACCATTGCAATAATGTAGGCGTCAAACAATAATTATATTATTAGCTGCTGTATCAGTAGGAACAAACACAAATCATTTGGCAATGCAGAGAAATAAAAAATGTATGCAGAACAGACCTAGAACCTAACTTGCAGAATTGCAGAGTTGTCGCAACAGAGGCTCAGTTTGATGAAAGAAAAAATTATCAGCACGCAGATGACGACTCAGAAAGTAACAATGGCTTGCCGTTTATTTCGAAAAAAGTTGTGATATAAGGGGAATAACAAAACATACCACCAATCAGTATCGAGGCAAATGCTGATATACCAATGGCAAACTGGTGAAGACCAAACGACTTCGCGATGATCTCAGGACCAAACATGTCTGCCAGAACCACCGGTATTAGCGCCACATAGCCACCTGTATAAAAGGTAAACATTCCTGAACTATATTAACAAAACTTTCGACGCAAATCAAATAACCGGGGATGCAAGATATTTACTAGGCAAAAATTAAAACAGTTCCTACCTTTCTTTCCCTTATTTTCTTGACAACAAAAAGGACAAAATAATGATTTGTATGGAATAATTAGATAGACCGCCACCAATAGTCCAAATAACTCAATTAAGTGTGCTTACAGATATCAACAACGGTCTTTTAAAACTATGTTTAAGCTTGTATTATACTCACTGAAAATCTGGCCTAAGTAAATAACAGTGGGTGTATTTTCGCTCAGTATATTACCTGTCGTTTATCCATTAAAATTAATTTCATGTTCATTGAAACATCATATCCATGTAATAAAACCTCACACCATTAACAGAGTAGTACTAAAATGTGATTTAATGATTACATACCAATTAAAAATCCAAAGATAGATGTATACGCCATTTTTGTTTCAAAACTCGTCAGTAATGGCGACAATGTTGTAGCAACACCAGCAAGTATTAAAAGCACTTCAAACAAAGCCAGTCTATTTATACACTTCCTGTCGCCTAGCAAACCGATTATCAGTCTACCGATCGTGTTGGTTATTCCTTAAATGATACGAATATAGTTTAATACCAAAATGTATTGTAAACAGTTACAGTCAAAGGTATCCTTCAGACGCAATGGACACACACAAGATAAGAAAGTAGCAGACTGGGTTTTATTGAGTCATTTCGTGAGAGGTAATATAAGATGTAACATCTAACGCAACCTAGCACGAGATTAAGCCCGCTTAAAACACGAGTTGTTATTGTGGTATCCATTACAGAAACTAATCCGCCTAACAACGGCAACATTATACTGCAAACCAGTATAATAAAAAACTCTTTCTAGGTGTTTAGGTCATATAATAGTGAGTATGTGCCGATTAAAAGTAAAGGTTTATTCACGGATTCTTAAAATATACGTGACTGAATATGCGTAAAGTGATATATTAGTTGGTAACTCTTAATTCGACGCTCCAGTTTCAGGGTTTGGTCTGGCTGGTTGACGCCGTTTATATTGTGTTAGGATTCTCAAAATATGTAAGTCATATATATATATACCTTGTTGTCGGTAGGTTTAGAAACGGTGTTCATATGTTATAAAATATGGCAATTAATAAACGGTCCTATAACAACAACTGCACAGAAAGTCACAATACACAATACTAAATCAAAAATGCAATTTAAATAGTCAACAGACAGGACAATACACAACATAAAGGGTAGTGAAGCCAGGGTTACTGACATGGAACAGTCAGAACGCAATACGGCTTACTGCTTCAATTAAAGCGATTGTATATGTTCACAGCCTCGCTATTTTCCTGTATTCAAGTGTAAATAAAAGTTAATCCCATCAAGAGGAAATCTCCAACAATAAAATCAACATCCAAAGAAATTATCGAACGATTCACTTAAATGTTGTTGTAAAGATATATAATAATTACTTATAATGGAGATCCTTTGGAAGCAACAACCTCAATCAAAACAATAAGGTAGCAGACTCGGTTTTATTGAGTCTGTTCAGGAGAGGTATTGTAACCTTTCACGCCCCCTAACACCGGCGTAAGCGGTATTCTACTTCAAAGCCACCTATGTTGGGTTCGTAGATCCCAAAGGACCAGTGAAAATAACACTTATGATTCGTAGAACACAAACATAAATAGAAACCCCCAGGATGTATAAAGAAGTATACTGAACAACGACAACATTTGATACCAAAGCGAAAACTAATCTAGGATACGACAATACAAATTGGCGGACAAACGTTCATACACCTCCTTTACTTTTCAGGGTTTCAGACGGTGCAGTCACAAAGTCCCACTAGGACAAGTCCCACACGAGAAAAGCGAAGCGTAGTGACATACTATACAGAGGTCAATCTGCGTTGCAATACTAAAGGGTAGTATGATGTTCTGACGTTTTGAATAATGGTGGTCAAGAAATCTGTCAGAATATTAAACTTCAAAATTGTGTCATATATTTTTTCTGTAAAACAAAGGCTGTGATATTCCTAGTCGCAGAACAGTTTTTATGTAGGTGTTGTACTTTTCAAATCGGTAAGTCAATGTCAAGCTGTTGTGACACAAAGCTCAACCGTCAGTAATTTTGTATACACTAAAGAACTTCTGAAACAGTTGAGGGAGTCTGCTTTTCGCGAACCTGTTTTTGCCATGATGACGACGTGTCATCTTAAATAATTAATACAGCAGCTGATAGCAGTCCTGTGAGCATGTATATGTCCCCAAATTTGGAATCCTGTAAGGGACCCTCTAAGATGAAAAAACATTGAGGGTAGACTTTTGACCGCCAAAACAGGAACGTATCCTATACAGGTTTGCGTCTGAATAACTTATTTATCATATTGAGTTTTTGTCCATTACTAGTACTTACCCAGTATCTTAGACCTGGATGTTTTGGTAGTTAACTGACTTTATTTTTGTTATAATCCTACTTCTTGTTAAGGTAATCAATGACAATCAAAAATCAATTAAGAGGTATAATCGATTTGATGCAAACAGAATCGAATCTCAAAAACAATGTTTTGATTAGAGGCAAACAAATTGGGTTAAGTAGTTATAAACTATTTTGATACTATATATTTTATATTTTATATTTTATATATATATATATATTAAGCAAAATGTCTTTATGTTTTAACGTAGTGATTTTAACTGTTCTGTTAGTATGTCGCCATATGTATTGTATTGCCTTAAAATAGCGCTACGGTTATGTGTTGTTATAATGGCCATTCTAAATTGCTATAGTTCCAAATAATAATTAATAATAAGATAAGAAATCCATGTAAAATATAACGATCAGTGTATTCAACAGCTGTTTTCTCGTGTAACCTACTCCACTACTCACCCGTACCACCGTTACACTCCGGCGCCACCCGTTGACACAGGCTGTGTAGTTAAGAAATAAGATATATCCAGCGGGTTGGTATTGTCCCCGATCAATACCTGGTAGGCGGGACTTGAAGACCATCGACATAATATATTATTAAACTAGTATATAACGACTAACCCAATTTGTTTGCCTCTAATCTTTTGAGATTCGAATCCGTTTGCACCAAAATGATTATATCTCTTAATTGATTATTGATTATCATTGATTACCTTAACAATTAGTAGGATTATAACAAAAATAAAGTCAATTAGCTACCAAAATACCCACAGTGTATTCAACAGCTATTTTCTCGTGAAATCTACTCCACTACTTACCCGTACTACCGTTACACGAAGGCGCCAGCCCGTTGCCACGGGTAGTTAAGAAATAAAATATTTCCAGCGGGTTTTTATTGTCCCCGATGAATACCTACCTGGTGGGTGGGACTTGAAGATCATCGATACCAAAGGCCGTTGTTACCAAACACCAGGTTTTGATCTCGTACAGCTTAAAGCCTTTGGAAATATTTTATTCTTATCTGACATGGATTTTATCTCTTTAATACACACATTTTCGAGAGATTGAAATAATGCAAAAAAAGTCTCGCAACTTACATTCTATGCCCATCTCTCAACACCAACCAAGAAAATATAGAGCTTTATCCTGTTTTAACCATTTGAATTAGTTGTTTAAACGTTACTTGCTTTAAAATAACGTAATCGTTGTTTTGGATGTTTTCTGACGTTAAATATCGTTTAAAATGACGTCATAATTGTTGAAAGACCTGACGCCAAAGGTCTTGATAAAAAAATTAAGAACAGCTCAATAGCCACTCAGCACTAAGTATTTTTTATAAACTATGTTATATATAGAGGATCTTACATGAGTGACTGTGTATTATTGATTTTAATAAACAAATTGGATACAATGATAGGATACGAGACTGCCGTGTATCCTATCTTTTTATCCAACGAGCTTATTAAAGTCAATAATACACAGTCACGAATGTAGGATTCTTTTTATCACATAACACACCTACGACATGATAGTTTCGCTTTAATGTTGTCAATTTGCCTTATATACGGCGTTAATTTGTAAGAGAAATCATGACGTCATTTTGTTGTTCACTTGACGTCGCTACGTTACGCGGTTGTAAATGCGTTCGCCCTACACATAATGCGACACCTTCAAACAAATTTAACGTTACTAACATGCATTTTGAGAAGTAAAATTTCAAATAATGATAAATAGTTAAGGTGTCTGAACGTATCGTATGATATACCATGGAAACAATTGGGATTAAATGTTTTACTGCATACAAACTCAGTGATTCGGCCCTCATTTGCATCTGTAATACACTAGTGTATTATGAGAAATAAGTAATGGCCTTAGTGTATTATGAGAAATAAGTAATGGCCTTATTACACTCCCAGAAGCCATGTTATGTGATAAATTGAAATATAGATTCGGAAAACTAGACTGGTTTAAGATCAGTTATACCTACCAATAGATGAAACCAACCATGAAGCTTCGTATTTAGACATCCCTGTTTCAATAGCCTGATCCGGTGTAAGGTTAAATGGCACTAGGAATGCAAGGCTTAGAAGAAACGTCGATGCAAGGAAAGCCAAACATTTTGCATTGCGTAGTAATGATACTGAGAACATTTCAGCACATATATATTTGATTGTGTTGGGTTTCGACGAATGAGAGAATGTGTCACTTGTGTGCTGTTCTTTCTGACTTTGGGGTAATTCATCTACTGTTGAGGAAATGTATGTGTTGTCAAGGTTAGTTATTTCATCATTTGCTACATCGCTGAAATCATTTTGTGTAGTTACAGTCAATGTATATAGTTGGTGCTCTTTCGCGGTGTAATCAGTGACCATTTCTTTCTCTGTGGGTTTGACATGTTTCTTATCCGGCGGGATAAAAACTAGACCACAAGCTACGCCGTTAATAGCTATGCCAGCTAGTATTAGCATTGTTCCTCTCCAACCGTAGTAGTCAAGAAGAAAGCGAAGGAGGTGACTCCAAACAAATGTTCCCACACCTGATTTAAAAGCAAAAAGGTTAAACGTATGAAATTGTACTTTGTAGTATTGTTATATTAGAAATAAAAGTAATGGCCCTGTCACACTATAACGTTTTAGACAACATATGCCGACGTATGAATATTGTATCAAACACGCTGGCATACGTTGAAAATGAATTAAAAAATCAACTGGAAGCCTCCTTTTGACGTATACATAGCGTATTGCTAACGAGTTGAACGAATATAAAACCTATGTTTAAAGTATGAGTAACTTATTCATAACTTGTCCCTAGCGTTTACATAACTTATACAACTTTTACAAGCGTGTGACAGCGTGTGCCCAGCGTACCTCTAGCGTTCATGACTTATGCGGAACTTATGCGCAACGTTAGTCTAACTTATGACTATCTTATGACTATCTTACGCCAAGCTGGTTGCCGACGTATTTGACGGATGCCAACTTATGTGTAACTTACTTGTAGCGTATGTAAACGTGTGCATAACTACCTCTACTTATGCTTAACTTATAAACAACACGTCGGCATACGCTACAAATTTTGTGCATGCATACACATTTTGACCGGCATCGACGTTCGACAACCTATGCCAGCGTATTTCGGCGTGCTCGTAACTTGTGTAAAACTTATCCCTAACTTATTTGACGTACACCAGCGTGTTTCCCAAATGTCTCGTACGTCGGCGTACGCTGATGCTATACGCCGTAGTGTGACAGGGCCATTAATATGTTACAGTTTACTACACTGACACAATACTTCAAATAATCAAGAAAACAATAGATTTATTATTAAAATGTAAATCTATTTTAGTATGCGATGTGAAGGACCTTTCGTACCTTGGACGGTTTGTACCCTGGATGTCTCGTACCGAGTTTTGGATACGAAACGTCCAATGTGTTGGACAGTTGGACGTTTCGTACCTGGGCAATTGGACGTTTCGTACCCTGCCATTTGATGTTTCGTACCCTGCCGTTGAAACACATAAGTATTTAGTTGTTTATATATAAATGAGTGTATACAAATACAGCAAATAGTAAAATAACTACCTGAGCCACACGCGGTTAAGCCGCTGGCCAATGTTCTTCTTTTGTTGAAATGTTGTATAATACATACGTATGCTGGTAGCTGAAGGAAGCCAAAACCTAGTCCTGAAAAATAAAAACTTTACATGTAATGTATTTTTTGTAATTATATAAAATCTGTTATAGTGTGTATACATTTTAACTGTATGTAACAATTCTTATGTAAGCCAACTATGACTTCATTTCAAACAATAACTGTAATATTTAATTTGCGATATTTCGAATATTGGTCAAATACCACCATTGCATTTCTCGTAGCATGCATTACGTTATAGCATTTTAGCTTACCAGCACTTTTCAAATTCTTAACACCCCACCTTAAAGTACTGACATAAACATCCAACCATGTCTACAATAAGTGTTTTACGTTCGGTTCCGCGAACATGCTGACCTCCAGATTCGGGATTAATATAAAATCCATTACAAACCTAGGTCGTATCGGGTTGGAAAAATAAATGGAACTATTTCAGTACTCGAGATGAAGATGGTTACTGGAAATGATCCCCAGTCAACTCATAACCGTGGTATTCAGTTTCCGGTTCCTGTTTAGGAAATGTTACTTCCTGTAGTTGCTTCGTTTGCTCATCTCCCACCGGGACGATGCAACTCATGGACACAGGAATATAATTATAAGAAATACATTTCCGCCCAAATTGGCCCATTGGCCGGGTCTTTTTAATTTTCCTAATTGTACTTTAAATATAATAAATAAATACTATATCTAATTATTGTTTATAGTGCATGTAATAAGATATATAAGTCGAACAGGAAATGTAGCATTCAAGGACCACATTCAAACAAATTCGAACAATAATTACAAAGATAAATAAAAGGCAAGATATGACATCACAAACTTAAAACAGTTGACAATAGGGCTACCGCCGTGGAAAGGTCAGTGACAAAAAAATCATTTGGGGGTACTTGCATAGATATACATACATATGTATATAATCTTTGTATTGCTTTTTAACCTGGCTATAGTATATGAATGGCTTAGAATGTGTACATATGGTATTTTCTCTGTATATCCTTTCAGAAAGCAAAATACTGTCACACAAAGGTATGGTAAACTCGAAACAAATCCGCAAGCAAGAAAGGCGACAAAGCAAGTTGAAAAAATTCGATTATGTGTCTACCCGACATGCTTACCTCCCATAAACCCATATGTTACATACAGTAACGGTAAACTCGGTACAAACACGCTGGCGAGGAAGCCGACAAAGCATATAACAGATCCCGTAATAGCTACTGCCCGACAACCATATCTTTCGCTGAGATATCCTACCACAGGTCCTGTAAAACATATGAATATTTATTGTTATTATATAATTTCTATAAAACGTACATGGTGAACAGTAGTAACGGTCGAACCACAATTAGTCAAGAAAGAATATGTGTAACGATTCTGTATTCTGTCAACTGTTTTATCCCTGTTCTTACAAGCCGTTTTAAGTACATTATATAACCTCCAGTTGATTTCGTGTTTCGCAAAATGGATAGAAATCGACTGACCAACCAAATTAACCGACCAATCAGAATAGGCTCGGCTCAGGACTCTATATATGGCGATGCATCGATTTATACAGGCTCGGGCTCAAACCAGATTTATAATTTAGAAAAAATCAGAAGAATGAATGAATGAATGTGAATGAATGAATGAAAGAATGAATGAATGAATGAATGAATGAATAAATGGTGTTTTACGGCACGTCGATACATAAATAGGTCATATTGTGCGCAAAAACTGATGAAAGATGAAGAAACGAAGTTGTAATTAAAAATTAATGTAAATATATAAAGATAAAACTATTTACAAATAAGTGATGATATAGAAGTAATATAAACTATATATGTAAATCAACAAATGCCCGTCAACGGGTATATAAACAAGTAAATATATATAAGAACATATTATAATGATTTATATAGTCTGATTTCTTTCAGGAAATCTAAAACAAGACTAAAATCTATAGTATCGAATAACTCTTTCATAGTATTAACATTGTAGTACCTTTGACGCATAGGATCAAAGTCTATACATTCCAACGATGTGTTTGACCGTTAAGAGTAGGGTATACATTCTGGTAAATGCTCACCTCGTAATAAATATGAATGAGTATAACGTGTATGCCTATCCTGCACCGGGCTAGGACAACTTCTTTTCGACGAATGAGTCTAATAGAAGAACGCCATTCTCCGAGTAACGGTTTAATTGAATGGAGTTTATTGTTAACTGACAAATCCCAAGCGGCTTGCCAAGAGTAACGAATATATATGTTAATACAACTTTTAAAATAAGTATAAGTTCATTTGACATTAGCAGCACTATCAACTCAATCATTACCACGTATTTCTACATTGCTTGGAAGCCAGCAGAAAATAACATTATCAACTATAAGAGAATTGTACTTTTCCAAAAAGTTGAAGCACAAGCGGGTTATCATGTTTCATATTATCCAGGGCTTGAAGAGATGAAAGGGAATCAGAAAAGATTATAAAATGGTCTTCATCAGATTCCTGAATATAGTTTTAGGCAAGTTCAATTGCCTTAAGTTCAGCTAAAAATATAGAGGCCTTCTCAGGCAGGCGGCTCTTTATGCTGTGTTTGTAAACAACAGCAGCTGCAGCCACCTTATCTCCATCTTTAGAACCATCTCTGTATATATGTTGAAATTTACTGTATTTCGATTTAATTTTATTAAATGTGCTTTGAAAGACTGTCTGTACTGGATTTGTTACTATTACAAAAATCAAAAATAATTGTTGCTGTTTCCAAAGTCCATGGTGGAATTTGTGGTTCTTTGTATTTGGCAATCAAATTTAGGTCAATTTCAGTGTCTCTTAATTTTGGTTTAATACGAAGACAAAATGGTCGAATGGCCTTCGGTTTTCGATCAAAAAGAGGTTCATAACTAGGATTAAACACAGTATCGAAAGTTTGGTTTGAATGGTTAGATTGTGATTTAATGGTATACTGAAGGGCTAATTTGTCCCGTCTATGAAATTTCAGAAGATTCCTAAACCATTCAGCATCATTATTTACATCTTAAAAAGAAGATTGCAAACTAAACAAAATTAATATAAACAAAATGAAACTAGCCGATTTCAAAGAGAATTTCCACTTAGGATTCTTTCGCCTCCAGTCATTTATGTATCCATCGCAAAGGAAAATATAGACATTTAAACTGCTTTTAAAGAACATTCTGACAAACATTAATAAAAAAGAAAAAGCATATATATATACAGGTAGATATAAAAATCGAACAGGAAAAGTAGCATTCAATGACGACAGTCAACCACAATCGCACAAAGAAACAAGGAACAACTGTATACAAAGATGACTAAAAGGTAAGATAAGACATCACAAACACACAAGGGTTGACAATAATTCTACCGCATTGCAACGGTCAGTGGCAAAAAAGGCCGCTGGGGTTTCAACCAGGTTCTAGGGTGCACCAAACCTCAAACTTACCCTACTGTTATCCCAGTAAAACGGGACAGTGTAAATAAAGAAATCCCCGCCATGAACTATTCTCTAAACAACAAGGCGGCATTAATAGGCAATACAGTTAAACACAAAGATGCTCGTGTATGTATAAATACAAAGAACAATAGCCTAAAAAGTCACAAAGAAGATACTCAATGACTTGGCAGAAGCCAGAGCAACAAGAGAATAAAACCATTGAGGGCACGACAAGACAAAACTGCAGACAAATATCAAACGTCACTGTCCTTTTGGGCTTTAGGTAGACGTCATCATAGGGTCCACAGCCTGTCCGGGCATCGCACAATTAAAGAGGAAAGCAGAGTGGCGAACTGTAAATGGGTCCACCACCAAGCATGTAGTGCGGTGTAAAATGATAGGGTCATAACCTCTTTTGATAAACCTTTTAACACGTTTAACGAAGATAGTATGAAAGTGATCATGGCCAAGGATCTTACGAAGTTTATAAATCACGTCACCGTAGAAGTCAGCTTGTGATAGTCCTTGTCGCAGAAGAGTTCTTTAATTACTTATATTTGGAAAGAAGATCAGGGTTACGATAATAAAATTTTGCAAAAGTTTTACGAAGTTTATGATAACGGTAACCCTGACGGAGTAGCTTTTTAGTTATACAAAGATTACGAATATTTAAGTCCTCAACTCGAGTACAAGCTCTAGAAAAACGAATAAGTTGAGACACATAGACTCCATAAGAAGTTAAATGGGGATAATTAACAAAATCAAAATTAAAATCATTTCTCTTGTCATATATTTTGCTAATTATTTCACCATTTTCAATGGAGCCATGTAAATCAAAAGAGTATCAGAAATATTAGCTTTGTTAAGTTGAAGTTCTTTAGGCTATATATTATTAACCATAGTAGAAAAGAAAGTCATGTCATTAAAGGCCTCAATAACATCTTCCTGGGTATCTGGTGAAAGACAACATGAAATCTCTTTCATAGCAATATAAAAAAAAATCTGAGACAAGGGGTGCACAGTTCGTACCCATAGGGATAGCAACAATTTGTCTATAAACGGTTGTTCCATACCTGATGAAAATAGTATCTAAACCGTTACTATAATGCATAAGCCTGCTTGCTTGCAGCATGATGTATACATATTTAATGTACATCATTGGCGTAGCTCTGCGTAGGCCCTGTAGGCCCGGGCCTACGCCTAATTTTCAGAAATAGAAAAATTAAAAATTCCAAAAATGAAGTAAAAATGGAGGAGGGGGGGGGGGGGGGGGGGTCTTTATAGGTAGGTGGAGGCTTTAAAGGCGGCGTAGTAAACAGAAAATATCATTTTTATATATATTTGTTTAGTTATCTTTGCCCTTTTTAAAGTCTAAAATATACGTCAGACGCACCTAATGCATTCTAACATAATAAAAAATCGAGGGGGTGGGTGGGGGGGGGGCATTTCCCTGGACCCCCTTAGCATAATAACTTTAACTGCGGACCTATGCCGTCAAAAGGGCCAAGCTACGCCCCTGTACATGAATTACAATTCACATTTTATGTTTGATGTTATATGTTTTTAGATACGGTAGAGGTCCTACATAGGCATTGCCGGCTGTCCAATCTAATTCATTATTTTAACAAAATAGTGTTATATATCGATAGTGTATGGTTTTAAGCCAAACATGATAACATAATAGATAATAATAAAGATGTTTTCGCAAATAAAGGGTAGTTCTTGAACGAGTCATTCGCATGTCGGTTTCCTATGTCAATATTGGGTGTTATGGCATGTGTTTACTGCAGCGTACTATATCAAACATAGTTTGATGGCACGTGTATATTTGAATGTCACATAAATTATATTTATTCATTTCAGAAATCTATATTATCAATGGGATTCATGTTGGTGGGTGGCTAGAATACACTATTATAGCTATTTAGGCAATTGAGTATGGCATAGTAAGACAGACCCGGTCGAGGAATGAATAAACTGACAAAAAAGATAAGAAAAGAAAATCAACATAAAAATATAAGTATTTGTGTACACAGTTAACTCTTTTGTTTATATAATCAGAGAACTAAAGTTAAAGAACGAGGGTGTAAAAGATACCACAGGGTATGTAGCATCAAGAAGGAAACTAAAAGTCGACTAATGTAGTTTTAGTCTGTATCAGAATACTTAAAATCACACATATTAACATTAAAGATTGTCATTAGTAAGAAGTATAGCTTTGCGGGTTTTTTTAATTTAAAGCTTGTCTTATTTGTCGTATGGTGTGACGCCTTTAGAACCGCTGCGGTATATGACCGGCAGGGGTTTTGATTCCACGTACAACGTGCGTTATATGCATGTTGGTTGAAGCTATGACTGGTTGTTTGCATAGCGAAGCGTTATATATATTTTATTATTTCACTGAAAAGAAAGACAATGATGTGTTGTAGTTTGTGGGCTGTCGATTCTCCATACAACATGCTTAATCTGGATGTTTAGTGAAGCTATGACTGGTCTAATAGTTACACGTTATATAAAGGAGCATACTTTCACTAAAAAGAAAGTTAATCAAGAATAGTTTTTTCTTGTTTGCTTTTATTAAATAGAGGTTATCTTTCTTGGTAAGTGGTCGGCGTGGCTGCCTATTATAATTGCTGGGACAGTAAGACTGGCTCGTGTCGATTGCCCGATATACAACTTATTCATGATAATGAAAAAATACAATACTTACTAGATTGAATATATGTGATTGCTATGTATGCTGCTAGGCGTGGTTGTCTGTTAAATTGATGGGACGGTAGGCTGTCCCTGGGCGATTGCCCTGTACTTGAAATGTAAGATGTGTGAATAAATAGAGAGTTTTTAAAGGGAACATATATTATTAAATGTATTTTGGAAATGATTTAATAAAACCTAGAAGTTACATACATTGTCAAAGAAAAAATAAAGTACGTGTTTATATATATATGTATATACATGTATCTTTAGATATAGTGGCACTCTGGGGAATGACATTGGCCGTAGTGGCTAAGTGTTTCTTAGATGATGTTTATTGCTTATATAACAATGTTTATATGTTTAGATGAATTTATTGCATATATGAGAAATGAGTATATGCTTAGATGATGTGTATTGCATATATCAGAATGAATGTATGTTTTGATGACGTTTAATGCATAAATGAGAATGAGTATATGTTTAGACGGTGTTTAATATATATATGAGAATGACTGTATGTTTAGATGTTGCTGATAGCATGAATGAGAATGAGTATATATTTTGATGATACTTATTGCATACATGAGATTGAGTATATGTTTAGAGGATGCGTATTGCATATATGAGAATGAGTATATGTTTAGAGGATGCGTATTGCATATATGAGAATAAGTTTATGTTTCGATGATGCATATTGCATACATGAGATTTAGTATATGTTTAGATGGTGTTTATTGCATATATGCGGAGATGAATAATGTTTATTTGATATATGAGAATGAGTATACATTTAGATGATGCGTATGGCATATAGGAGAATGAGTATATGTTTTGATGATGCTTATTGCATATACGAGAATGAGTTTATGTTTATATGATGTTCATTGCATATATGAGAATACATATAAGTTAAGATGA